>CM021108.1:608565558-608621477 GCA_007115665.2 Sequoiadendron giganteum | reverse complement strand
AACTATCAGGAGGACTTGGGATGATGACCGACAATAAGAGGAATACCCAAGTAGACAAATGGAAGAGACCCAATTTGAACCTACAGAATAGCTGCAATCCATCGCTGGATAGCTTGAGGAGTATTAAAGAAGAATATAGAAGACTTCTGTTCATTGACTTTCTAGCCCGAAGCCGCAAGGTAGATGTCCAAAGCTTTCCTAAAGGATTCAACCTCCCTAATACAAGCCAGTACCATAAGAGGTGTCATCTAAAAATTGGAGATGAGAAAGCGTTGGCAAGCCCATCCCCCACTGCCACCCATGAATCAAACCTTGTGAACTACGAGATTTAAGAAGTCGACCCAGCCCCTCCGCCATAATAATAAACAAATAAGGAGAGAGAGGATCTCCCTGACGAAGGCCCCTAGTAGCCCCAAAAAGCTCTGAAGGTTCCCCATTCACAATAACCAAAAAGGAGGAAGAAGTCACACAGCTCAAAATCTAGCTCACCCAATCAGAGGAAAAACCAAAGGCCAACAAAATTTTATGAAGAAAGCTCCATTTAACTCTATCATAAGCTTTGGCCATATCCAACTTGATAAACATAGACCTATCCTGAGAGGTTTCCATGGAATGAATGACTTCAGACACAACCACCACCCCATCCAAAATTTGACGACCTGCCACAAAGCCACCTTGCTCCTCAGAAATGATCACAGGAAAACAAGGTTTAAGCCTCTTAGTAATCAACTTCGTAATAATCTTGTACACCACATTACAAAGCGTAATAGCTCTAAAGAGATCAAGCCTGTCAGCACCTTCCTTCTTAGGAATGAGAACCAAAAAATTAGCACTCAGGGCACGAAGCATCTACTTACTATGAAGAGACTCCCTAACCACATCCAACAAATCATGCTTCACAATATCCCAAAACTCCTAGAAAAAATCAACTGAGAAACCATCAGGGCCAGGAGCTTTCCCCTTATTCATCCCAAACACCACCTCATCCACTTCCGACAAAGTCACCAGGTGAATAAGAGAAGCATTCAACTCATTAGAAATTAAAGAGGGAATGCAAGCAAGGACCCTATTCTCATCAGCCTCTATAGGAAGTGAATCCTCAGTGAACAGATTAGATCAGAATTGAAAAACCTCTCTAGACAAAGCCTATTGCGAAGAGATTGAAAGACCCTCAAAGTTAACAAGAGAACAAATAAAACACTTATTCCAACGAGCTTGCACTGAATGATGGAAAAATGTAGTATTCTTGTCACCCTCTTGAAGCCAATACATCATAGCCTTTTGTTTCCATAAAATCTCCTCACGAAGCTCCCACTCCTCCACCAATTTTAGAGCTTGGGCCTCAGCATTCCCAAGAGCCTCCGAGAATCCCAAATCCCAAATTTGGCAGGTAATAACAACAAGGCGATCCTGCGCTTCTCTTTTCCTAGCCCGAAAATTACCTAAACATGACCTATTCCATCGCTTAAGATGATACTTAACATATTGCAGCTTCTTAACCAAAGAATACATAGATGTACCATATGCAGGGGTGCCATCCGACCACCACTGAGCAACAAGATCACCCAAAGACGAATCATGCAACCACATGAGCTGGAATTTGAAAGGTGGATTGTTTGGATTTGGGAAAGTAGAAGTCGAAAACTAATTGGCCAATGATCAGAGCCACACCAGTCAAGAATTTCAGAGCAAATGACTAAGCTACCTCTAACCCAAGAGAAAGAGACAAGGAAACGATCAAGCTGCTAGGAAATCGCTTTAGGCCCACTCCATCTATTATTCCAAGTGAATATTCCGTTAGAGGGTTTAACATCCACCAGAGCAAGAGAGTCCACATTAGTCCAAAACAGATTTGAAGCAGGACCAAGTCTAGGAAACCCTCCCCTTTTCTCCTCCAAGCTCAACACAACATTGAAATCGCCAGCTAAGATCTAAGGCAGGAAGGGTGCACAAGTCCTAACATATCTGATATGAGCCCAAAGCTGGATTTTACCATGGATGTCAATCGGAGCATAAACATTACTAACCAAAATAGTCTCACCAGATTCCAAAACTGAAGCCACTAGAGAAATAGCAGACTGGCTTGAAATCCACCAATGAGGACCAACCTTACGAGGATCCCAAAAAAGAGCCAGACCCCCAAAGGTTCCCCTAGACCCAATAAAATGACATTGGCTAGAAAACCAAAGATGAGGGGCATGTTGAAGCATGAGGTCCACCTAAAACTTAGTTTCCTGAACACAAAAAATATCTGGAGAATGAACAACAATCAAATCTTGAATAGCCTTTTGATGGGAGGTGCTGTTCAACCCTCTTGCATTCCATGAGAGAATAATCATGAGGAAGGTTGAGAGAAGTGGGCCTCAAGGGTCTTAACATAACTAGATTCCACCAACAGATCCCCAATAGATATAAGCTTGTCTGCATCCTTCTTAAGACCAACTTTTGAAGAATTTTCAAAATTCCCCTTCTTTAGAGGTCGTTGCAACACCCCCAAATTAGGAGACGATCCCCGACCTTTACCTAGGGAGAACACTACCTTAGCTAAATCTGTTAAATCAATATCATCCTGCACATTTGCAGAGGCCCCAGGAGGCTCACAAATCCCCTACTCCAATGTCGGGGAAATATTTTGAACAATAATTGCCTGCTCCAGCCCTGTATCCAACCCAACATCCATACCAGTGGCCCTAGAAGAAATCTCAACAAGAATCCCTTCCTCCAAAGCCTGATTATCCGAGACCTCAAACCGATTGAAACCCTAATCACATGAATAAAGCCATCCTTATCAACCCACCCTCACCCACAGACGCCTTGCCTTTATCCCCCTTCTCCACCGAAGGCCCAAAAGAAGGAGAAGAAGAAGCCCCTACTACTTTGGGTGCCCGAGGGCACTAGCATTGAAGGTGTCCATACTCGTGACAAAAGAGGGAACGAAAAGGAAGAGATTCGTAATCGAGCGGTTGAATCCACAAGGCAGAGCCAATACAAATTTCCAAAGAATCCGACAAAGGGTTATTTAAATCAATTTCAACACAAATACGAGCATAAGAGAATACCTTTTTATCCAAAGTATTTTGAGCAATGGAATTCGGCCTCCCCAACAAAGCAACAATCTGGTGCAAAATATCCTTCCTCCAAAACTCCAATTGTAGCCATGGAAGACGGACCCAAACAGGAACCCGTGTAGGAAGATTGCCTGTCGCATTAAAACCTCCATGCTAGGGCTTAATGAACAAGCCAACATGATTGTAAAAATATGACCTTCCTTCAAAAACACGATTTCGATCCGAAATGCAAGAGAAATCAACCATGAAATAGCCATTCACAGCCACCAAAAGATCGAAAACACCTTCAACCTACCAGGTTCGACGGATCCAAGACTCTAACATTGAGAGAGGGAGATGAATACCCAAGAACTTGCATATCAGAACATGTTGGCTCCATAAAGCTATGTCCTCCTAAACCTATTCGAGAGAAATAACCAGAACAGGGTGATCGTGACTTTGCGGCAAGCACTCGTTCACTTTCTTGAGCTTAGAGCTCTCACCCACAAAGGACGAATCCAATTTTTGTGCATGCATGGATGCCAAAAAATTCAAAGATGCCTTTGGCACAACAAGCACCAGTATTTTGGAAGTCTCTGCCATACCTCCTCACTAAATCCCTACACCCATCCCTCATCGTTTCACCCCCTCTGAACCCACACCGCTTCCACCACCCACTTCCCTCACACCGCACAGCTACCAGCTCACCACACCTTACTCCCCCCAAACCCCTACACAACAGGAAAGAAACAAAGCAACAAATATATAATTTACAAGGAACGCAGTTTGAAGACCCAACACCTAGAAGTAAATGAACATGCAGCTAAGGAAAACACCATGCAAGTAGCGGCCTGCTACAGGCCACGAGCCCATAGCACCTCCTGCGCTCATAGCCTCAACGCCATCCTAGTGCAATAATGATAATGGATGTGTTATAGTTATTTTTCATGACCTAGGTGGACTTGCAAAATAGAGGTGTGTAGGTGCTCAAGAATGGTAAATAATGAATCATTTCCATTTTTAATAATTCAGTTAAGTAAATGTCCTTATGATTAGTCCAATCATAAGACATGAAATAGAATTAGATTTTATATGTGAAAACAAGAATTAGAATATATAAAACACAACCACACATGGTATAAATCAACAAAATTCGACACAATAGTAAAAATCAAAGGCTAAAAAGCATTCAATCATCGTACCCAGACGATGTCATATGTTGGTTGCTAAAAAAACAATAATAAAGGAAACGATCATGGCTATAAATTTTTACATTTTGTACAAGGTGAACCTTCTTTGGAATATGTGTCTTCATTGTTTTCACTTGAGGTTGCTAGGAATTCAAATTGCCATCACTTGACATAGACTGCTTGCCACTGGATGCTTTCTCCAACTATGTATTATTGCATGGAGTATATGCAAGGAATACCCTTTTGAAATTGTATTGATAGAAACACCAAAGGTGGACCTGGTCAGAAAGTCCAAGTGAGCAAAAACAAAAGGGTAGGTCATTCAAATACTATGTGGTAACTTAAAAAATTTCCTCCTGCACCACCAAGCCTTGTTGAGAAGGTACCCTACACAACACGTGGTCCTCCAAAGGAATATGAATCCTCCACATCAGATCTGTAGAGCTCTCAAAATAAATAATAGCTTCAAAATGCATGGGGAGATGTGAAACATGCTATTTTTTTTATCTCTACAAAAGAGATAAGATAACCCAAAATAAGCTTGTTATCACAAGTCACCACAACAACCAAACCCAAGAGATTTAAAAAATAATTAGTATGTTTCAAACTATGCTCTGTTGAAACCATTTGATGCTGCCACAAATCAATGCAGTTTCCACAATGTGTGCAATTGAGCTTACTCTATTTGAATTCCATCAATCTTCCCTTTCTCCCTAGTATGTGATGAAGGAATTACAGTCAAAAATAGGTTGTAAAGTTGAACACAAAAGCAACAAAGGGTTCTGAAACACTTATCATGGTGTTGGTCTCAATATTGTTGCCTCCACTTGGATTTTTTCTCAGATATGGATGTGGAGTATGTGTTTACCTTTCTCAATTATTGTGCCTCCATTTTTCTCATATAATGATAATCTTAGTATTCTAATTTAGCTCGATAATAGTGGTGGATTTGCAGTGGAGTTTTGGATATATTTGTTGTTGACATTTTTGGGTTTCATTTTGGGAATTATATATGCTTTGTATGTTTTTGTTGGATGAAAAATGTAGCTCCATACAAAAAAATCAAGCTCCTTGATCATGTTGAGTAGGGGAAAATGCCCATTTTTTTGGAATTTATTTTGGATTTTTTTGTTTGTGGTCATGATTCGAAATTCATTGTAATGTAAAAATTTATTATTCTTTTCTAATCTATATATTGCAAAGATGTTGGTCAATATGATTTGAAGGACTCATATATTTATTAATGAAGATTTAGTAGAATTTGAAGTATACTAAGATTCTTAGCTTGTACAGTTGTTCATTGCCTCCTCGTAATGATTTTTATATTTCTTTGTATCCATTTCATTCACTTTTTTAAGGAGGACAATTGCATTACTAAATAATATATTTATGTTATGTTTGGGTAAACCTCAAAGCCACCATATTAGTTGGGCAAGCTTCTTAACTAGAAGCTCCTAGGACATGAAGGAAAAATTGGATGATGTATATGATCCATGAAAGGCAAGAGATGGAGGTGGAGGTGGAGAAGGCGAGGTGAATGGAGAGAAGAAGAGGGAGAGATAATATATTTATGCTTTGATGGATGTTCATACCCTGTTCCAATGCTCCTATTTTGGCACAGGTAGGGAGAATGCTGACAAAAGTTGTGAAGTTTGGATTTGCATATGCCAATTGCATTTGCTTGAAAGTTTCTAAATATTTTTAAAACAATTCATTTTGTGCATATCCTACAACCATTGCATTCCATGAGATAACCTATCTTTGAGGCATCCTTTCAAACAGTTCACATGCCTTTTCTATGCTTCCACATTTTTCATACATGTCTGTCAGGTCAGTTGCAATTACAACATCTGACAATTCCTCCATCCTTTATGCTTTGATGGATGTCCATACACTGTTCCAAATTGTCCAATATTGGCAACCATTTCATGGTTGTTTTTCTTAGGAATTACATTCTACAGTAACAATCTGTTGTAGAAAGATACATATTGACTAGTGGGATGGTTGTAGGTGTTGATTGTTTCCCACACTTTTTATTCAAGAAAAATGATATTTCACACTTTGTCCTTTTTGAAAATTTCCAGCTCATTCACTTTGTCATTTCTAAAAATTTCTAGTGGCTGAGATGCTTTCCATCGCCTTCCACCCTATTTGTTGAATAATACATCATCAATTTCTGAAGTTAGCTTGGTTCACTTCAAATAGGATATGCCTTCGACATAAAATAGAGTATAATGTGTAAACTTTTTTTATGTTTATTTAGATATATAAATAAATACAATTCAGTCCAGATAAATATACATAGCTCTATATATTATTAATTTTGTAATAAGTGAATATAGAAACGTAATTAAAAAGTAAATACACAATTCAATAATTGAAGATGAGTAATTCTAATATGGATTTGCATTTCATGTGTTTCAAATTTGGAACAATGGATAATAAATTGGTAATCCTCTTACAAATTAAAATATTTATTTGTGATTGTGATTGTGCAAGGTTGAGTTCAACTATCAGAGACAAATTCATAACTATGAATTCATCCTATGCCTACAAACACGACCTAGGTGATATGTAGACTATTCCTCTCCACATCAACAAAGATGTCTTGATTTTTTGTGTTGGTTGATATTTATATGTGCTAATAATATTAATGAATAACTTTGACCGGTTTTTGTGCAATTTTAGAGTTTTGAGGATGAAATTGATGACAACACTCTTTAGTAATGCAAATACTCTTAGGATGATTGTGCAACCTTAGATTCTTCACATATTAGTGATTGAGGTGTGTAGATTTAAATAATTACTTTCTATAATCATATAATTCAATGACTAAAATGAATGCATTGAATGCATTTAAGTACAAGGACATAATAACATATCACACAAAATTGTGTTTAGTTGGCCCTAGGTAAGAAGGGTAAAGGTAGGAAGTCAATCCAATTTAAATTTAAATATGTACATTTTAATGGGACGAGTTCATATCCATGACTCCGCAACCTTTCAGCAATGAAATAGTCTTGCGATAGAAAAAGGGGATAGGTCTTTGTGGATAATATGTGAAACAAGTGTTTGAATAGGTGGACAAGGTGAATGTATAAGGTTTTGTAAACATGATAAAGGGGATAAGTGATAGTTATATAAAAATATCTGCAATGAGTGGTAGATGGTTAACATAGGAAAAGGGACCTAAATTTGTACCAAATTATGTCATTTGTCAAAATATTTGTGTATAAAATTAGTTCCCTTAAAATAGGCACAAAACTATATGTGAAATGAAATGCCCATATGTAAATTTCACCTTAGGTAAATAAATGGTAGCTAGATTTGATAATTTGTAATAATTGAATGTAGAAAATGTAAATAGAAAGAAAATAAAATTGTCTTGATAACTAAATAATAGAATAACTATAATATGGATCTAAATTAGATGCACTTCAAAATTTAGAATAATAGATAATAGATTGGTAATTTCATCAAGATTTATAATATTTAGTTGTTAATATGCACAATTTTTTCAATGTGAAAAAGGTGATTCAAACAGGTCTATAAATTATATTAAAACTAGAGTAACAAAAATACAAAAACATTAGTAAGATTGATGACCAACTCCTCAATTTATAGTATGCACTACAATATAGTGAATTCAAGAGGTCTAAGAAAAAAATGAAAATAGATCAATATCATGATGGAAATATTGATAAGAGGTGTTAAAGAGAACCAAAAGAATATTTTGGAAAAGCACATCCTAAGAGACAAGAAATTTAATAGGTTTGGGAGTGGTCATTATAAAAGATAGTGTTGTAGGATGCCAATTTGGAGCATATCTATACAGGAATTACACTTCAACAAAGATCCTAGATACACTTCATGCAAAAGGCATACCTAATTGATCTATGTGATCTTGTAATTAATGAAGAAAGATCATCACACTATTGTAGGTACTGCAAACTATCCATTACATTGTATATGCAGGCCATGGCTTGGCTAGTGGATGACACTTCATAGGAGAAAAGACTCCCTATAGGGGCCTCCCCTTTAATTTTATCGTAATATTCAATAACATAATGGATGGTTGAAGAAGAGAGCATGTAATCTTGTACAAACCTAAAAGCCACAACTTCAAGAAAGATTGATTCTTGCACAAAATAAATATGTATAAAGTAAAATTGAGGTAATATTAGAATAATAGCTTAGTGCTATAATTTTATCGTAATATTCAATAACATAGTGGAGGGTTGAAGAAGTGAGCATATAATCTTGCACAAAAATAAAAGCCACAACTTCATGAAAGATTGATTCTTGCACAAAATAAATATAAGTATAAAGTAAAATTGAGGTAATCTTAGAATAATAGCTTAGTGAGATTTAGTTGGGAATAATTCCAAAATAGGAAATAAAGGGGAATTCGGTTATATTTTGAATGATCATTTAAAAATGCATTTAAAATAACTTGATAATTTATTCATATGATGGGTTGAACTTCCATGGTATCTTATTTTCATTTGACACCCATGTTGGCAAGGGTGTCAATGGCCTTATTTTCTTCTTTATAGCAATGCAAATTATCATAAGTTTCGAATCCTTGAAGAAGTGACCATATCTATTGAAGGATGTAGTTGACTTTCCATTGGCTATTTATAAATTTGATTGCATTGATGATTGCCTAGGAATCTCCCTCAATGGAAATTATCCCTTATGTCAAAACCCACATTTGAGAGGCCATGGTTTCCTTTTGAAGAACCATCAAATTTTGGTTTTACTTGAGGGTGAGTTGGAGACTCTCAGTTTACTTTATTTTTGCCTACTTATCCAATAATTCCATTGATTGAGCTTATCATGGGAGGGGGTCAAGGGAAGGATAATTCCTTATAAGTGGGGAGTGTCAAAGGGAGAATGATATATATTGGGTAGTAGCCCTAAGTGTACAACCTCCATAATAACTTTAGACATTGATATTTCAATTTTCTTGATTACACATTCTACTTTGGAGATTGAATTTTTGGATATCCTAATGTGAATGATGGCAATGTGAATCACAAGTATCAATAATGCAAAATTCACACTCTCACAATCACACAATGAAGTTCAAGATCTTGGCTAAGAATATAGAATTTTGATAACAAGCAAAGTCATCATAGATAAGATATTCATTTACTCCATTGTTGGTTGCTCTTCAAAGTATCAATCTATGAAAGAAAACTAATGATAATGATAAATTCTCAAAGATAAATGATACCTATGCTTGATCTAATGCTGGAAAATGCGTGATAATACTCGATAATGCTTGATAATGCTTGAATTCTTGATAATTATTGAACACATGAATGCTTGATAATGCTTGATAGATTCTTGATAATAAAAGTGCTAAGATCATAAGAGTGTTAGGGAGATTTGACGATAAAAGTGCTAGTGGATATGAATGAAATGAAATATTTTTATTTATATGCTTCACTTGACATTTGACAATGGTGGAGATTAATTTGCAAGATCAATGGCTATAAAAATTCAAGATAGGGTAAGACCCAAATTTTGAATTTTTGAAGGAGGGAATTAAATAAATAAAATTTATTTAATTCAAATGATAGCTTGGAGAAATAAATAAATATTAATTTATTTATTTTAGAAGAAAAATTATTCAATTCAAATAAATTATTTTAATTTATTTAAAATAGGAGTGTTAGCTAATTAATAATTTTTGAAAATTATTTAATTATAGAGGACCAAAGATTTAATTTAAATAAATTATTTTTAATTTATTTAAAAGAGAAGTGTTAATGGGGTGGGGAGCCTAGCTCGATAACATCATGTTGCAAGCAAGAGGCCACGAGGTCTACTCTCTCTCTCTCTCTCTCTCTCTCTCTCTCTCTCTCTCTCGTCCCCACGGTATCAGAGGGTGTGTCATGCTAGTGTCACCGGTCACTTGAAAAAAGTTTACTAGGCACATTGCAGTTTATAGGGGGCTACCTGATTCCTATAGTCTATAAAAAAAATAAAAAAGGAGTGTTAGCTACTTAAATAATTTTTGAAAATTATTCAATTATAGAGGATCAATTCACACTTCTCTTCTTTAAAACTCACACACAATTATCTCGTATCTCAATTAAATCATCGCACACAGAATTAACCTTGTATATATACTACAACCAACCAAAACATCAAATAGGTTGGCCCCAAAACATGTATTATGCAATACTTCATCCTATCAGCTCGAAACTCAATCATACACACCTTGCGAAGGGAACCAAAGCATATAACATATTAAGATAGGTCAGCATGACCTATAATTATTCCCATAATTTCGCTCCAACCTCTACTCATCTCTGCATAACCCAAGATACTTAGGTTGGCACCACTAGTGAAGTAACAATAGAATGAACCATCTGTTCACTCATAACTTGACACACAAACAACCAATACACTTGCCACTTAGAGAAAACATACTACATGCATCCTCAAAAACTTTTGTAAATATGCATATCAAAACATTCATCCGCAGTGGAATGCAGAGCATTCCAATCATACACTTTATCACAGTTACACCAGTATTTCTTGATCGATACTCTATCACTATTATCTTCAACTGTGGAAGACATTTGATCATGAAACTTTGGATTTAGAGTCTTCCAACATACACCATAATTACCTCAAAACAACATAACCAAAATCTTCATGGCAGAACAATTTATATCAAAAGATTGGTTCTTTGATCACTAGAACTACATTCTAGACTTAGGCAATTATCCAATCATCCGATCTTCACTAGACCAACACTTCTACATCTTTTCCATGGATTGCCATCAATGATGGGTTTCTATCAATGAAAACACCATATAACATCATGTACTCATCAATCTCCATTAATCTCTCCATTCAACTGAGATTGGCATCACACAAATTTCACTGATAAACTTCCAAAAATCTCTCTAACAAGTCATATTTCCAATACTATTAAGCCATTGAAGATTAAAAACTACCTACTTTACATTTTCCACCTTCTATTACTATACTTATTTTGGTGCCCACTCCCCTAGTGTGGATTTAGAACTATTTTCACCTAATTTTTGCCTATGCCTTGATGACAAAAGGATAATGCAAGTACTATCATCCTTAAGATCATCTCACCTATACAATATATAAATTTGGATTCTTGAATCTTTAAGAAACATACACCACCCAATGCTAGTGTTTGGACACAAGTGTACTAATGTTTGTGTTATAATTTTTAAAATAAAATTAGCTACCTTTTTGTGCCCTAATCCTTGTTATAATTTTCAATTATTCTATCCATAAAACATTGTATATGCATATTTTTTCCTACATTTGATGGGTTAGAAGAAGTAATAAAAATATAGATCTCTCAATACATATGCAATTTTGAAAAAAAAAATCATTGAGAGAGTAGAGAAATAAGCTACACTTTTAAATTCTACAAGTTTTGGATTACACCACCATATTTCAACCATGATTCTTGCTTAATCTCTCTTATTTTTATCCTCTCTCATTCTTCATTTGGAATCCACATGCCCCTATTTCCTTCCCTTCCATTTGAAGGTGAAAGATCAAAGTTATGTCCCACTTTTCTAAAAGAAATGACCAAGACTAATCTAACATTTTAACTTGAATCATTAGAAACTAACATGTATGTTTTGAATTTTGAACTAATATAAAATAATGAAATGTAGATGTTTTAGATTGTTTTATAATTGTATTTAAAAATATTTGAATATATTTTTTTTAAATTAAGAAGTTATAATTTAGTTGCTAAAAAAATATTTTAAAATGAGGTTAAGGGGGCCTCCATTTTTTTAATAGTAATTTGTTTTCATATATTAAACTTGAAACTTTAGTACACATGGATTATTATTTTCCTCATTGTGATAAATACACTTTTATAAATAAATCTTGAAAGCCTCATAGAGAGCATTTGAAATAAAATCACAAAACCGACCCTCCAGGGTCACCAGAGCCGAACTAAGAGTTTTAACAAGTACTGCAAAAGCAAGAACCTGACAACCAGAACACTGCAAAAAATTGAAACAAGGCACTACAATGGCAAAATATTCTACTGCAGACTAGTCCAACCCAACCAAAACCTACCCTATATTGGAAATAGAGACCCCCATCTTACATAAATTTGTTCAATATTGCGAAATATTCAAACTCCTCCTTCCAGTCTTCATGATCGACCGCCATCATCCCAAAAACCTTCTTCAAGAAGATGATAGCCACAACCGCTATAGCCTTGTGCTACATCAATCTTGAGCCCTGCAAGTCCAGAAGGAATGGTTAGATTCTTATCATATCCTCCTCCCGAACGCGCTCCACATCACAAGGCCGAGGGTACCCTTTTCCTATTATCGCCAGTCGCAGCACCTCGTCTATGCCTTCAACCAATTCCTTCTTAAAAAGCTTCAATACCAGTTGCTTGGCCTCGACCTTCAGCACCAAATTATCTAGCAGAGAGGTGATGAACTGGGACAAGATGTGGAGATTATCTCTCCCATATTCCTTAGCCTCCACATGACCCATACCCAACACCATCTTCACTGCCACTATCACCAAAGGGTCATACTTCAGTAGGATTCTCTTCAAGCGCTAGTCTATGATTTTCCTAAAAGAATTCTCCCCCTATGACAAGCCTAAGGAAATTGGCGTATCCGCTCCAAAGCGAGCAAGACCCGCCACAAAGACCTCCACAATAAACTTGGTAGATTTCACCATCCTTCACCTTCTATCCGATGCACTTGATAGAAGGGAAGGCTAGAATACCGTTCTCTCACATTCGCTACCAAGGGCAATGCAGAAGAAAGACTGTTGCTAACAATAATAATGCATATGCAAGCCTGCTGAACATTAATCCTCCAATTCAAATTGTACCTTTTGCTTGAGGCAAGATGTCAATCCAAAGCAACGAGCCCGAAAACCATGAAGAACCATCATGAGAGGGATTTTTCACCAACCAAAGGATTGTTAGACCTGTACTACTGCCTTTAGGTTGTACTTGCACTTTCCACCCAAGCGGCCAAACAATCACCGTCCTCTTGACTTCCGCCATGCCAAGTCTAACGTGGCATACATTCCACCTCCCTCTGCCTACTTGGAGGGATGCCCACCCTGCCACCCACAATATGTATCGTATTTACTCATGTGTCTTTTACTTATATCCAAAGTTTCAACTTTTCTTTTTGTTCATACTTAGGTTGGGCATGATGACACCTACTTTTTAATTTTTCCAAAAAACTAAGCAATATCTCACTTAAATATCAACATTTCATCAGATTAATCTATAAATCTATAAAAAAGTCATCCATAAATTGCATTCAGCTTCCTACAACTTTTAATATTAGTATTTTTAGTTTGTGCGGATAATTTGCTTGATTTTTTATATGAAGTTTTTGTTTTTTTAATATTTTTATTGTC
The DNA here is from genome assembly GCA_007115665.2 of Sequoiadendron giganteum. Lineage (NCBI taxonomy): Eukaryota > Viridiplantae > Streptophyta > Pinopsida > Cupressales > Cupressaceae > Sequoiadendron > Sequoiadendron giganteum. The sequence continues at coordinate 608,607,817 of CM021108.1, read as the reverse complement.
AATTAAGGATATTGTTTGGCCCATGATTATCTCACACTCACCCACTTATTAAATAGATAGAAAGTAGAGAGGTTATTTATTATGTATTAAGCTAGTAATAAATTATTTTTCTAACTTTCAAGTATATATTATTGATAAATAGTTTGATTGATACTGATAAAAATATTTTATAACTCTAAATCATGTAAAGTCTATTGCAATTTAGAACACAAAGATGGAATCTTATGACATTTAGTTATCGATACATTCATTCAATCCTTGAACACATTCAAACAAATTATAAAAAATAGAAAACTTAAGGCTAATATTGAATTTGAATTACTTCAATAATTTCTTAATAAAATCAAACATGCATGTATGGACATGCAAGGTATTGAAAAAAACCATTCAAAGCATAATATTTTAAAGTATTTGGAAATAATTTAGCTAATAATTTATCCTCATATATAATGTCTAAACATGTTGTAGTGAAGGTGTGAAAATGTGTATTTAGGTTATTTTTTCTATTTTTCAGCTCAAAGAAAGGTGTCACAAAACCAAAAATTAGAGGATATGTAAAAATATCAAATGATAATGGTGTATGCCTATCTTTGATAAACCCATCAATGCCCTACTTTTGAGAAATAAAATCCACTCTTCTCTCAACTTTATCTTTTTTAATGATTTCATGTAGGGTAGATGAAGGAATTGTAACATGAGAAAGATTGAAAAGGGAGAAGTGTGCATAGATACCATGGAATAAGACACATAATATAAATAAATGTGAGACATAAAGGGAGAGCATGGAATGAGGAATAAATTAATACCTAGGCATAAAGGAGGATATGTAGTGAGGTATGTAAATAGGAATGAAAAGAGAAATAAAATGAGGAATGGAATGCTAATTAGTTGTGGTGGAAGAAGAAAAGGTATAAGAAAGGATGGCACTACTAGAATTAGTGGTAGGAACAATGGATGTGGTGGGAGCTATGAAAGTGATACATGGGGTGATAGTGTATTGAGAAGAAGGATGAGAGGTTGCAAGAACTATATATGAGATGCACTTAGGGTGAGAGGAGTAAAATTATGATGTTTACAATATTGAGGAACAAGATTGGAGGGAAATGGAGAGGTAGATACACTATGAGATGGGAAAATGGTGGAAGAAGTCATGGCCATGGAAGGAGGAGGGATAGTAGATGCACTAGTCAAAGAACAAGGGGTGGTAAGTTTGGAATTGGTTGTTTGAAGTACTTCCAATCCAAATGGCTTGTTGATAAACAAATTATGCATTACCTCTACAAGTTGTACACGATTCTCAATGTGAGATAAACTGGAAAGTTAAAGTAATATTGAGTTAATCCTACTCACAATCTAACACAAAACTCAAGATAAAGATAATGGTTAGCAAACATTAATGAAAAAGTAAAATGATCTCACCAAGACCAACCCTTATTGCACCAAGCCATGTTAGTTGTGATAAAAGATGGTTGATTTGGGGGTATGTGAGTGCCCTCACCAGTAGCATAACATTGTTTAGAGAAAAAATGTTGAGATGAATTAGGATGACATTCTATTTATAATTTTTTGGCTATAATATTGGATGGATAGGATTAAAAGTAAAGATCAAGGGTTGAAATTGGTTGAGTCCCTTGGAGAGGTGAGAGGACAAGTGTGCTCACATGGGTGGTGGATCGAGAGGGATCCAAGATTGATAGGGAATCAATGGTGGAGGATACCCTTCGAAAATTGGATGAACAAGATGGAAGAGGGTACTTAGGAGTACCCTATGGGGATGGGAAATTCTTTGATCCATGTAACAAGCATGAAATCCCATGTCACAAGTACAAAGGCCCATGTCTTGTCTACAAAGGACCCATGCCTTTGTACACTTTGGAGGATTTGAAGGGGTTGACTAATATTAGGAATATGCAAATGAGGGGTTAGTGAGCTAATTAATTTCAAGTTACTAATGAAAATAGATGGAAAATAGGGAATAAATAAATAAGCATATTTATTTAATTTTAGGAAAGGGGATGAAGAGCATAGATAATAAATATTTTGATTTATTTACCTAAGGCAGACTATAGAAGAATGTTGATTAATGATTTTAGGCTAGAAATAGGATTGGATAAATAGTGATTTTATTAATTAAATAATAAAATATTATTTAATTAATAAAGGCATGAAAAATATACATTTCGTTAGAAAAATAAATATTTATTCAATCAATTATGGAAGAAATGGTCAAGTAATTAGGTAATTGATGATGTGTGGATTTTAAGTGTCTACATTATATATGTTGAAAAATATTATCTATAAGCATGTAATCATCAAATATATCTAGAATACATGATAAAAATTGCAGAACCTATAGGGATAACACATTGCATAATATGTATGTTGGAAAACTATTTCAAGTAAAAAACCCACAAAAAACATCATTCTTCTATCACATACCCCATGTTAGCCACTTCTATGGTGGATGATTGTAGATTTTTTTAATATCATTCAAATAGGAGGATGAGGAGATCATGCATGTAGTGAGGAAATGATGACCAAAAGTGAAGGAGGTGATGTGCCATTAATGAGGCATGAAACCCTTGCTATTTTCATCTATTTTTTATGTGAAAGAAAATAAACAAAACATGGCATCTAGGTGTAGCAAACATGGGCACACTTAACTATTAATTTGACTAATCTATGTTTGGTGGGGCATGTTGAGTAGAGGCATAATCTTCCATCAAAGCATATAAAGGATAGAACTTTGTCAAGAAAGGGGGGCTCCAGATGGTTTTATAAAATTTCAAGCAAATGCAATTGACAAGTAAAAGACTAGACTCCACGATCTTTGTCGACATCCTCCCTATTGGTGTCAAAATAAGATCTTTAAACATGCATCAAAGCATATGGGACAGATGAATTTTGATTGAAGACAAAAGCAATGGATTGGGAATGAGGGAGGCTACTAATTGGTGATGACAAATGAGAAATTTGTTTCATGCAATAAGGGAGGGTGTGAGAGAGAGAAAGAGTAGATGCAATGTGAAGGGTTGGACGGAAATGGGTTTGACAAAGTATATGGAGAGGTTTCAAGACTTAGGAATCAAAATAAGTGTGATCTCAACTTGTGAGGCTATTACTAACATCATCTATTATATTGTGATAGATGCCATGGTAGTGGTGATTGTAATTTAGTGTGTTGTAATCTCCATAATTGATTCATGATGCATCTTTACCCACTAGTAGAGAGAAAGAACATGGACAATCACAAATTTGTCACATCACTAGTTGCCTATACTCGTGATCTCTTAGACAAAACCTTTTTATGGTGTCAATAGTGTATGGAGGTTGTAAAAGTAGCATTAATATAGGTCAAATATGATTGCAAGTAGTTTAATTCTAGATTTAGAAGAGTTTAAAGAGAAAGAGTAGAAAAACAAGCTACATAATCAGGTAATCTCTGCTCCTAATATGTTAACTGAGTGGTTATATTATGTTTTCATTGGATGAAGCCAATGAGAAATGGATGACAAACTAATAGATGCCATTCCTAGCTAGATTTGCAATGTATAGTTCTAGCTTCTAAGATAAAATAAATAAAAGAGATATTGTAAGTAGGAACAATCTTATGTGGTAGTACATTAAACAATAACCGCCTCTTTCTTTCTTTCATTGTATTCATTGGATGAATATGTGAATGTAAATGATAAGCTTATATTGGGTAGGTGGGTAGTTTGACATATGTCTGAAAGAAATGTGGCCTCAGAGAACTTGAGAGGGTAGGATAATTCACAAATGATAACAATACTACAAATAAAAGCATCAATGCAAAGGCATAAGAGTCCTAGGGTGAATTATCATATTGGCCCATCAATTTGACTTTATCTCATGTCCTACCCATTATCAAGGTCATATATCTAAATGATTATTATATTATATACATTTTTTCAACTTTTTATAGATATTTTTGACATATATGATGATACAAAGAACCTTAAAAAAAGTAATATCATAACTAGACATAAAGATGTTGTTTTCACTTATAGATGATTTCAAAATATAAATGATTAAAAAGAACAAATATAAAATACAGAAAATTTATACAATAAATATATTAAATTGTATACTTTAAACAATACATTTCAATTGTCCTAAAATCCATCATCATTAACAAAACTAAAAATTTATGTACTTAAAAATTGATATATTAAATGCACTGGCTACTTAAATCCAAGGTAAAACGGTCATCTTTGAGACAGTACCTACACTCCAGTGAGACTTTTCTTAATATTATGACTGACAGATCTTATGATCATAGAATAGTAGTTCACCCATCTCCATCACTAGAACAAGGATTTCACTTAAAACAAAAAAGTTATATTCACTTTGAGTTGCAGCCACTGTGCTTCACTTTCTTGTTTTCTGCTTAATTAATGCTGGTCTTTTCAGTCTTCTTCTGTTGCAATGAAATGTGGGGCAATGAATGAAATGAAATATAATATTTTAATAGCGTTCACAAGGTCACAGAAGTCTATGGAATTCAAGAACAGCACAGGATCATCAGCGAAGAAAAAGATCTTAAATAATTTGTGATCTTTGTTCGACATCAACTCTTTTACAGTAGATTTTAAATTTAATTCCATTGCTCTCAGTCAATCTAAGGTAATTCTATCTGTTCCTTCTTTCTCCCTCAAAACTAAAAAGTAAAGGTAAAATTAACGTAGAAGTTTTGTGGGTGAGGAGGCAATTAGTAGTCATAAATAATGGCTGCCCTGTCATTATCGCCAGTGATATAGCTTGTTCTGATTGCTTTCCCTTTGTTTTGCCATTTTGCATCTTTGACTTACTGTCTTGTTATAATGAAGATAAAGACCTTTTAACACAAAGTATGTCATACTGGTTTGTACACATTACGGAGGAGAACAATTGTTGAGCGGTTTTCTTCTTTTATAAATAAAGTTTAATTAACTTTTTATTAAATTAAAAATGTAATAGTACATGGAAAAAGATGGGTAGTGTAAAGGCAGATGGGTATTAAGGACATACTTTTTAGGATTATGAAATAAAAGCGAAAAAACAATTAAAGTAATTTTAGTAAAATGAGGATCTTTAATATCAAGATTTTTTAAATCAATAGACTTTTAGATAGAGAGAGTTCCTTTCTCTTCAACAATATGTTTCAAGATCAGTTGAGCACAGATTGGAGAGATGGTCACATCTAGTTAGAAACCTTGCCAAAAATAAGGCACCTAGCAACGTTGCACCCATGAGAAGAAGCAGAAGGATGTTGAGAAGATTGAGAGCATCCTTCATGGGCAACATTACCTATGGTATTCAAAGGTTGAGAACTATGGGACTAAGAGCCTATATCATGTCTAGAGCACTAGTTGCGACCATGCTTAAATGCCCTTGGGAGGAACTCTAGCAATAGCTGTTCTATAGACAAGCATTCTTCTTTGTATACTAAAGCTATGGTCTGTTCCAATGTCCTTATGTAGATTCAAGTGCAAGCTTGTAAAGTCTCACTTGAAGTTGTCCGCCTTTAGTCATTGAGCAGAGTTTAATTCTTATGATAGTTGTTGAAAATGTGGACTTTAATATGGTTATACACACACACACACATTTTCACTTTAGGGGATGACAAAATATTTGTATTTGGATGGCTACTTTAGTCTTAATGGGTGTGAAGCAATCTTTATGGCATTATTAAAACAATGTTGTTGTATGAAGCCAATTGGATGCTATTTGCATTCAAAGTGTTCATTCAACCTTAATGGTTGAGAGGTAGCATTTATGGTGTTATTGTAGTGGTGTTGGTTGTTATTTGAAGAAAATTGAGTGTTATGAGCTATATTAATTTTAATGTTGTATATTTCACCTCTATTTTTGATGGATGCCTTAGTTGATCCTTTGACTAGGATAGTAGTTCTTGTTGTATGTGGTTACTTCATTTTTATTATCTATAATAAAAAAGGATCACAAGGAAAACAGTTTGGCTATAATGATAGTTCAGCTTGAATACTTGTTTCTTATGACTTTCCATTTCTTGGGGATTCTTCTTCACAAAATCTGTTTTAAAGGTGGTTTACTCATTTATGATTTTGTATTGTTCAATGCATAAATACACACACACACACATACTTGTCAAATTCTTGGTTGAGCATACCATCTAATACCAAATTACACCCATCAAACCTAGGAAACTAATCAAAAGCGTATTGGGTATGCAATTATGGAAATTCGATGTTCAAGAGAAATCAATTCATTTATATTCATTAGACTTGTGATGGGATATGTTAGGCTTTCCACTTAAGAAATGTTTTATCAATTCTATCAATATCTTACTATGAAGACCCACATCCAAAACAAATTCTTCCCAATTCAATTGATGCTAAAAAATAATAGACAAATTCTTAAAAATAACATTCCATTTCTTTAGTAAACATGCTTGCTTCCCAAAATATATATGTTTCAATTTTTCATTAAATTGAAAAAAGGACATTTGACTAGTTGAACCATCATACATTTTGTTTTATCCCCAACACAAAATTTGTAATGTAGGATTTTCCAAGCCAAAATATGAGCACCAACATCGACTTTAGAACTCCATATTTGTGCACTTAATTTGATCCAAAAAAATTCCTTTACTTTGCATCTCCATTTTTGATTTACACTTTAATTCTTTATCATATGAAGGAGAAGACGTGAATAAATTTCCTTAAAATAAATTAGATAGAAATAATGTTTGGATAGTGAAACCTATTATTCAAATAAATTACATAGAATATGAGTACATAATTTCATAGATACACTAAATTGTAAAGATAGTGCCAACAAAAAGTAATTTAAAAAAAGAAGTGGATTGGAATACCCAACCAATTTTAAGGAATGATTGCTTTCAATCCATAATACTAAACGAAAAATAAACAATAATTCATAATGCAGGCTGAAAAAAAGGTATAGTATGATCATCCTGACAACCAAAGTAAAGCTTATAATAAGATTTGGCAATAAAACAAAAAGGATGACATTGTAATATGCGAACAGAACAAAATGATGATATGAATAACTTAATTGATCTTTCATACAACACTTTAGACAACTTTTTCCTTGCAGAAAAGGAATCTTGACACAGCCCTTAAATCCTTCCATACAATTTTTGTTTGTCATCATTTATTGTTTGATACTGCTGCAAAATTAATTTGACTTATTGATTTTCTAAATGCTCGAACTGTTTTTTCAAATCATATTGCTATTTGCACAGTAAATCTTATTATGTCTCTTGTCTAAATGCTCAACTATAGTGGCAGGAAAAGATGAAATGTAATGATGTGGGTTCATAATTATTTTAAGTTGATTTAATCAAATGTATACAAGTATGAATTAATTTAAATAAATAAATTTAAGTTGTATATTAATAGTTACGTAATAATTGAATAAAAAGACATAATTAGAAAGTAAATCTATTTAATTGAATAATTAGTGAATAGAATGTTTTTGATGTGGATTGAATTTTTTTATGTCTTTTGATTTGGAACAATGGCTAAAGATTCAATTCTCTCATGAATTAGAAGTCAAAATTCACAAATATGAACGTATTTTATGTCTATGCACTTTACCTAGATGATAAATAGACTATTTCTCTCCACATAATCTAAGATGTCTTGATTTTATGTGTTGATTGATATTTGTAGGGCCTAGCTATATTGAAAAATACATTTTCTATGTAATGCTACTTTTATGGAAAGTATAATATTGGATTGTTTCAATATATCAAAATTAATTTTGTATGACTATGGATTTATTGATGTTATTATTTAATTTTAAATATTATAATGCATCTATAATTTAGATACAAATACACAAAAATACTTATTTATCAATTTTAACTAACTTAGGAGTTCAAATTATCAATATTGACATCCAACAATAGAAGCATTATTGAAAGGGAATGGATAACATGTTTAGAGAACTTGTATTAGAATAACTTCACTTATATTTAATTTTAAATATATTTGAATAATAATTTTCATACTTATCTAAACTAGAGGACTTGGAAGGGTCACTTTCACCCTAGGAAGTTTTCATTGGTCTTGGTCCTCATATTTGTGACACACTCGGTGTGGCACTTCTTCAATGCCCATAGTCCACCAAAATCGCCTTCTTCCTTGACTAATCTTCACGACTTTCCAAATCTCACATAAATAATTTATATAACCTTTAAGGGGTGGTTTCCAAACCATCACTCTTTCACCAAGGTTTCGTTAAATTATTATTTAATAAATACAAACATCCTCTCTTTCAAAAGAGCTTTAATAAATATGATTTACTATTCTTGATTTTAACCATTTAAGTATTATAATATCCTTTATTTTTAAAATTGATTTAATACTTAAGGGTTATTTCTTAACTTTATTTTCACTTTGGGGGAAAGTTTTCATAAAATGATAAGTTCTCATATGATTGAGTCATGAGGCTTCTTCACCTCCATCAACCTTTTGAGAGTAAAAATATCGAGAATAATATTTATTCATGAAAATTCTCTTAGAATGATCATGCAACCATGGATTGTTTTTATAGAGCCAATTGAAACATGTAGATTTGAATTGATTATTTTTAATAATTATATGATTATTTGATTATTAGATTGGATGCATGGAATCTTTTAAATACAAGGTGATAAGAACATATCACAAAAAAATGTGTTGATTGTTGTTGGGTTAGATGGATACACGTACAAAGTTGATACTATTTAAATTTAAGCATTTAAAATCTGTAGGTATGAGTTCACAACCATGAAGGTAACCCTAGATCTATAAACTAGTCTTGAGATGGAAGAGGATCTAGATTTTAGAGGAAAAATGATCATGCAAATAATTATGTGAATAGAAGTAATAAATAGGTAGATAAGGTGATGCTAGCTCATTAATTTTTTAAATTAACCAAATCATCAAGATGCTAATTCCAACCTCCTTTGACATCCATGGTTTTGTTAATTGTATCCCCTTCATACTTTTCTAGTGATCTAACTATCGTATCAATGTGAATTGAAGGATATTGGAAATTTAATTTATTGAATCATTCAAGTAGCACACAATGTAATTTAAAATAGGATTATGTAATAAATCAAGATGTCAATTTGAATTAGACATGACAAACATAGTAGAACCACTTTCTAAAAAGTAGACACAAATCTACCACATGTTCCTTTTATTCTTTCTCCTTCATATTATAGCATTCCAAGTGCATTCTACATTGAGTCAATGTAGTCTATTTTATATTCATTTTTAACATCATAGGGAATCCAACACTATGGAGAGAATCCCATTAATTTATAATTCTCTTCTTCCATCTTATGAGAAAAATTCACACCAAGTGATAATTTCACAACATAAAAATAAAAAAGGTGTGATCTATATAGAATAATATTAAGTAATGAAAATATAGCACTTGAACTTATATTTCAATAAAAAAAAGACTAGTTCATTAATTTTTTAAATTAACCAAATCATCAAGATGTCAATTCCAATCTCCTTTGACATCCATGGTTTTGTCAGTTGTATTCCCTTCATACTTTTCTAGAGATCTAATTATGGTATCAATGTGTATTGAAGGATATTGTAAATTTAATTTATTGAATCATTCAAGTAGAAAAGGAACATCTCTTCCTATCATATATATGTCATATTTCTTTCATAGAGATGCATGCACCTCTTTCTTTTGAAAACAATCTAATCTTAATTCGCCATTTATTTTCATGCTTGAGGAATAATATTTCTTTTCAAAATTTAATATCTATTGACATCAAATGGCATGTGTTTTAAATATAAAAAAAATACCTAGTAATAAATCAAAATATTTCTATCCACTATTTATATGTACAAATAGTCAATCATAAGTCATTTCTACCCTAGTTTCATTTCTACCCCTCAAATTTATGTTTGTGATACTCCCTTTGCATACTATAGTATAACTAAAATACCTTTTTTAATTTTACTAAGTATCATATGTACCTTTTTTGTTACTTTTTAATATTCCTTTGTTATTTCTACCTTGCCAACAAAGGAAACTACCCACAAAAGTAACTTTTATTGTCATCCCATATATTAAATCCTCACCAAAATTAAGGACGAGTTATGACAAATATTTCATTCTCCACAATTTTTTAATTTTAAATCATTTATGCATCTCAACCCCCAAACCCTTTTCACACCAATTTTAACAATGAATTCCTCCTAATAATGGATGTCTCAGTTATAGTATACATATTAATCTAAATTATAATGAAAGTGTTTCAAAGATACCTAGTAATTCATGTAGGTAGTGTTGTGGCATTACCAAAATATGTTTAATAGTTAGTTTTAAGAAACTTAAATAGGATTATACTAAACCTATGTGACCTTGTTGTGACTTTTCTTTCCTTTGTTAACTATATTATAATTGGGCTTACATAGGCACCCCTAGAATTATGAGGCTCTTAAATAATGCAAGACTATATGGTGTAGAAGAAAGATAGATTCGTGACCCTATCAATACCAACATAGTGAATGACATTTCCTTTGATTGATTTTTGTAAATTGATTTGTATATGATTTGGAATGCCACTTATAAACACCCCACCCCCTTATGTCCATACTTCCCAAACCCCAATACCTACCCTATCATGTTAATTAAATTGTCCCCTTTCATCATAATATTGAAGCAATATATTGGATAACATGTTGGTTTTTCAAAAATCTCAATATACATGCACATGATAAGGTATTATTTCAAAAGTGAATCCCCTAGTAGAATTCCTTGACTAAAATTGTCAATTCTTGTTATAAACTTTTGTAGGTCACTATTTTACTGTTAGCTAATATTTTTTCTAAAATAAATAATTTTTTATCTAATATTACTATGAAGAGCTAGGCCAAAGTATACAAAGTATAATTTAGAAAAATAAATTGTTTAATTTTAGTGTATATCATATTAGATTATAAATTTAATCGAGGTCTACGAAAAATTAACAAGTAAAAAGACTATGTTTAAAATAAAAGTGAATATTCATGAAAATAAAAAGACAATATTAATTAGAAATCTATGTCATGTAGTAAAAAGACATATATGCAACCTCATAAAAAGTGTAAAATAAATTCGTACCTTCAAAATATGTTTTTTATTTATGAATAAGCGTCTAGATTATCATTTATAAAATAATATTACACATTAAAAAAATAAGGGGCTGGAGAAAAGTCACACCCCTAGAGTCCACACAAGGCTAAAGCTCAAAGCATAAAATATAAAAACAAGTACAAAGATAATGTATGACTAAAGCATAGTAGAGTGGGTAGGAGGAGGATCCTAATCACCCAAGTTTCCTCATACATTAGCAAGGTTTAGAGTGTCCATGAGAAGTCTCCACCCTTCATCATCTTTATCTTTATCTTTATCTTCTTCTTTTGTCACACATGATAGTGATATAGCAAGAGCTAGCCAAGGGAATTTGTTGAAATCAAAATAGCTAGATGCACCACCAATAGGCCACCCATAGGTTCCTTTGATAGGTGACAGTGGGGTTGAGTGTTGAAGAGAAAGCCATGACTAACCCCACTAAACATGGTCCCTTCTTGTAGCTAGGAGAGAAGCTTGGGAGAGACCCTCATAGATACCTCGAGGAAAAAAAATCATTCCACAATGGTACCTACAAGGAGGTGAAAATAATTTTTCACTATGGAGTGAAAACCTAAATTCCCAAAAGAATATTCTTGCCTAGTGAATAAACTCTAGAGGGACTCAATTAGGCTTCAAGGAGAATGAGGTACAATTTTACATGGGGATCTTTTGGGGGATCCAAATGAACCCCTTCCCCAATATTTGAAATAGGATGTCAAATAACTATGAGAGGAACTAGTTGGCATGAGGTTAAAATAGAGAAGATGAAATTGGTATTATCCTTTTTTAACAATGCCCTAAATAGAATTATTATATTCATAATTACCAATATTAACAATTGTATTAGTAAAATTCAAAAATACCATAAAAAAATATGGGGAAGAAGACAGTTTCTTTGTCAGGGGTGAAGACCATAGATGCTAGTAAGAGAATTAGAAGCTAAGCTAAAACCAAAGACATAGATCACATGGATGGCAATGTCCTTAGTGATAATCTATAACAAATTAAGGAGGAGAGGAAAAAATGCATAGATCACCATGGATGTCAATGCCATTAGTGATCATTTGTAAAGAATAAAGGAGGAGAGAAAAAAGTGACAACATGTCAAACCACACAATCTAATCTTCTATTTTATGATTTATTTGACATTTTACTATTTTTTTGATTACCTTTCAATTATTCATGTTTCTCTATGATTATTTTTTTAATTGACCATTAATAGTTATATTTTATTTATTCTAATCTTTTAATTGTACTAAATTTGGGAGCAATTCAAAACTCCTTTTTATCTATTGTAAAAAATATCTAAAAGGGTAATTTGAAGTTCTCATTTCTAAGATAAAAGATTTAAAAAAAAAATAAAAACATTAAATTGATAGTTAATATTTTATTTTACATGTTAAATTACCATTTAAGTTGAAAGATTGAACCAAACATCAATATAAACATGAATATTTTATTTTGAATGTTAAAAAGTTTTATTCTTTAATATTTTAAATTCTTATGTGACATGAAATGGTAAATAATTGTATGTTTATAATTTGATATATATTTTATTTTAAAAATTATTTATACATATTGTATATAATTAATTTAGATAAACCAATTATCTATTGCTAAGGAATTGGTTTAGATAGTAAAATTATGATTGATAATTTTAATTTATTTATAAATTATCTAAATAGATAGAGGGGTTTAGTTTTTAGAATAATGATAAAGAAATGATGTTATTTTAAATTAATTTGTTAGTATCATAAAATCATGTTTTCATGAATATAAAAAATATTATAATTAGTGTTTGAAGTTTGATTTCTTTTGTTGAGTGATTTGTCATATAAGATTGGATTATGTCATATAGATTAAACTAATAAAATTTACATCTAAAAATTATATTTTTCTTTGTTTTTTCATTCTCACTACATGCATTTTTCAAAGTAGTGTATCTAAATATTTTTGAGAATTTTTTTGAATTAATTTAAATGATTGTACTCCTTTAAATGACACATTTTAACACACTAAATTATAATATTGATCAGTGATATTCAAGATAATGACTTATACACATATAGAAAGTAAATAAAAATGGATAAAGATCAAATCACGGGACAAACATAACATAAAAACATGTCACTCATCAATATGTTAACACAATTTTTTTTACAATTTCTCCCACTTGAGAGAAGATAAAGATAAAGATGACGTTTGTTGGGATCCCCCTGATGTCACTCTAGACCGCACTATTGTATGGGATAAACTAGATGACAAGGATCCACCACCCTCTATTGGCATTGCTATGGCGGTTTAAGCGGTTTTTTATGATTTTTTTTCATGCTTTCTCTTTTTGAACTATCCATGTGACTTTCAGAATGTGCCTTCTTACCACCCAATCTTTTTTTGTGAATATGCATATTTTTATCTTTAATTAATCGATATAAACACCTATTCATCAAAAAATATATATCTTTTTAAAATAATAAAATAATCTAATTTCAATAAATATATTTAATAATCTTATAATACTTTATAGATTATATGATAAATGATTAACCATTGAACTTTGAAAATACAAAATAATTTAAAAATTCTCTTTAATTCCTCCCATGTTCTATTCTACATGAATGATTAAAACAAATATGGGTGACCCCAAACTCCTATTGGAAGTGGATTAACACTAAGAGGGGGGGGGAGGGGGGCTGAATCAGGGTTGTAAAATATTTCTTATAGGACAAACCAAAACATCACCACATGAAGTATACTATGACAATCGATGTTGTCAGAAAGCATACAGAGCATGACCAACAACAACAAAAAAATAACTTAAATGGACAACATCATAGCATCATTGTTTTTATAAGAAAGAATGAACAAGCATACAAGATAAATGCCTTTATTTCTAGAAGTAAACATATCTATATTTCCAACATGAAAGAAAAACTAAGCATATAGTGTTGAAGGTTATTGAATTGGATAAGTATACATATCAGAGCAATTGAAGAACCTAAAAACAACAATCTCAACAAGGAAGATAGGAGGTAAACATGTGCACACGAAATAATAGAGACACAAAGAGACGATGAGTGGAAAACCCCTCTAGGGGTAGAAAAACCACTCCAAAATACCTTGCAGGCTTAATCTCAAAAATTTGTTTACAATATCGTTCTAAGCACCAACTCAGTCACTGAAACAATCTGAAGCACCTACTTCAATAGGAGTACCAACTCCTTTTCAAAATCTCTTACATGTAGAGTTCACTTGTAAAGTAAGGATCTAAAACTCCACTGCACAAGTCAATTCATGTCATGATAACAGATACAAAATATAACCTCAATTTGTTCTCCACAAAACTTCAACCAAACTGAATCTCTGTTGTAGATACCAGAGTTAACATATGTATCTTTTCATTTTCTGATTTTACAAACTTTCAACAGAATACCTCTCTTTCTGGTTTTGTATATCTTTTTCACTATTACAGATCTCTTTTAAAATGGCTTACAACCATATTTTAGAGACAAGAAACAGTTACAAAACAAAAACCGTATCTATTAACCAGGGTTGGTACCAGGAAAATGAAAGCCTTCACAATAATACGTGTACCCATATTGTTTTTCATGTTTTTCTCTTTCATGATGAATCATATACAAAATACAGAGAAACCAATATATCAAACGAAATAACACATTTTGTAACTGCTCAGAATGACAAGGAAGAATATACCAGTTTGATTAAACTGAAAAACAAAACGAAATACTTGTCATGGAGGCCAGTCAACAAATACCTGAAAATGTAACGATTTTTCAACAAAATAACTCATCCACTTTTCCGTTTGTGAGGTGTCCAACAAAGTGAACAAACTCCCATTAGATACCTAAAACTGAAGGAGCAATACAAAGCAACCAAACATGATTTCCTTACAGCAATGCGGCTAGGGTTCGACTGTTTGTCAAAATGATAAACACAAAACATAGTGTTACCCTATTTCCATTACCAATGAACCCTTTAGTCA
This sequence comes from Sequoiadendron giganteum, assembly GCA_007115665.2. Taxonomy (NCBI): domain Eukaryota; kingdom Viridiplantae; phylum Streptophyta; class Pinopsida; order Cupressales; family Cupressaceae; genus Sequoiadendron; species Sequoiadendron giganteum. The sequence continues at coordinate 608,592,678 of CM021108.1, read as the reverse complement.
AAATAACATAATGATTAAGATCCGCTGCATACTAAGTGAAAAAAACATTATTAACAAACAAGAATATTATCTTCAAGTCCGTGAATAAAACAAAAGGGTGCAACTCCGACAACATCATAAGCCATGTAAAAAACAAATGTCAAAGAACCTTTTAACACTGCCAAACTTCAAACCATGTGTCATGTACACCTGTCCAAGTCAAGACAAAACATGTGAATACATGTTCAAGTCAAGGCACATGTCATCAAGGACAAAAGATCGCAACAACTCCTCCATACAGAAATAACGAGAAAAAAGTAAAAAGTAGAACTGTATACCACAATCATGAATGAACAACATATCCTCTTCTATTGTTTCTACTGCCAAGTAAAAGATAAATAATAAATAGCAAAGGATTGGATGATATAATTATAAAAATAGTACGTTTCCATGCACAAACAAATTAGAAAAGAGAGATGTCGGCTGTCATCTCATCTGCTGAGAAACTTGAAAGTTAGCATACCATCTCCACCTGTTTACAACTTTACAGTTGCATGCAATTACCACAACCACAATTATTCGTTTCTCTGGGCCATATAATCACTCCAAAAACAGAAATAAAATAAAAGTAATAAATAGCAAAAGAAACAATCTTTTTAGTTGGATATAAATATAAAAATAGTACCCTTCCAATCACAAAGAAATAAAGAAATAGAGATGCTGAATGTCATCTCATATGCTGAGAAACTTCAGAGTCACAATATCTGTACACAATTGTAAAGATAGTGCCAACAAAAAATAATGCAAAATAAAAAAGTAGATTGGAATAGCCAGCCAATTTTTAGGAATCTACTTTCAATCCATAAATCATAATGGAGGCTGAAAAAAGGTATATGATCATCATCCTGGTAACCAAAGTAATGAAAAGCAAAGCTTATATGATTTGATAATATAACAAAAAGAATAACACTGTATTATTCGAATAGAACACATAAATTGATGAACATTGAATAGCTTAATTTAGGAAAACATCACATGTATACCCTGCCAATCTTTTCCTTGTAGAAAAGTGATCTTGACAATCTGATCAATTGATTTTCTAAATGCTCAAACTGTTTTGGCAAGTCATATTGCTATTTACACAGTACATCCATTATGCCCCTATAACATCCCAACGAATGCAAAATTTAAATATATAATGTAAAGATGTGATCATCAAAAAAATTTCAATTTAAATTTGTTTGTTATCATATTTATATATAATAGAATATGATATGTGTAATTTTTTTTTATATTTATCTAGATATATAAATAAATACAGATCACTCTAAATAAATATACATTAGTCTCATATTATTAATTTTGAGTTATTTTGTACTTCATTTAAGTAATTTTAAGTTATTTTGTACTTTCTTTTATTACAGATTTTAAAGCTTTCTTTTGAAAAGAACTTTGAAGTCTCCTTTATTGCCACACCTCTAGATTCTTCTAAAAACAATAAATTCAAATCCTTTCCCATTGATATATCCTTAGCTTTCTATGGTTCATTCCCCTACTTCAGAATCTTTTTCTAGAATTCTTCAATGATAACTCTAGAGCCTCCTTGTATGTCAATTCTAGAGCATTCTTCAACAATAAATCTAGAACCTTTTTCAGTATTGATTCTAGATTTTTTTTCTCTACTCTAAAAGTGATTATTCTAATGATAATTTAATGATTATTTTTTATATTTGAATTTTACTTTGTTTAAATATTTTTGTCTTTTGACTTGGATTTGATCTTGCATAGATTTAGAGAGTGTGCCTTTAGCATCCACTTTTTTTAATAATATATCATTATCATTTTAATATCTATAAATAACTTTAATGAAAAGGTTCTAAAATTACTCCACCTTCCTTATAATTTTTCAACTTTGAAAAACTTCACTTATCCTTTTCATTAATTTTTCCCTTATATTATCAAGAAAAACTATGGTTCCAACCCTGTTATAGAGCAATCTGCAGGTAATACCAAACAAAATTCCTCAAAAAGAATAACCCAGAACACAAAGACATAAATACTCTTATTTTTAAGAAAAAAAAAAAGCATTTATAACCTTACAATTTTTTATTTTTTAAATAATAAAATAATTTCATGTAATCCAAAATAACCAATAGTAGATTAGGTGATGTTGTCAGACATTTAATAAGAGCTACTTTTAGAGTTGATGCCCATGCAAGATGTGGAATCTCATTTATGGACATAACTATGCATCTATGAGTTGTTGGTATATAGAGAAAGATCCACCTATCACATAATATGTAGACACTTTTAATTATTGTGTCAGTTGATCAAATTCAGTTACTCTTATTGCCATTCTTTGTTCTCACATAAAGATGTAAATGTATTTCTGAATTTTTTTAGTAGAATTTGTCCTAAATAGTTTTTGTAATTGCATTGATGGCAACAACTATAATGGTTAAAGGAGGTTGCAGTGGTCTATGTGGATAGAAAAAATAATAATTTAATGTTAAATATTTATTATATACACATTCTTAATAAATTAATATAGGTTTTGAAATGATAAGCATCATTTATAGGGTGTTGTACCCTTCACAAAGGGCCCAAGGGGCCAAAAGAAAACATAGTTCAAAACAAAATTTGAACTATAGGAACTTACAGAAACAGCTGACTGACAGCTGTAGAAAAACAAAGAAATTAAGCAACCCCAGACACAGAGGGGTCAAAGCTGGCTCCATGAACCCGAGGCCGAGAAGCAGCCACATATTTCTTCTTCTGAAGAACAACCGACCAGGGAGGCTCAAAATCAGGAATCAAAGAGAAAGGTGAGAGGAGCAACTCCACCCCAGCCACCACAAGAGAAGAGCCACCAAGCAGTGAGGGAGTCACCAACGAGGGAGTCACCAGCGAGGGAGTCACCAGCAAGGCAACAGAGATCAAATCAACCAACGGAACAATAGAGGGTCCCAACAAAGGGCGGATAGGGTCAAACAGAGCAGTGACAACAGGGGCTGAAGTTTGGTCAGGTACAATAGTGTCAGCAGATCAGTCCAAAAGTGGTTCCTTGGAAGGCAGGTCTGGGAGAAGAGCAGCAACATGAGGGTCGACCTCCTCAGAAGAAACATCTGAAGAAGAACCCATCGTGAGGTGATCCAGGAGAGCATCCTTCCACCAAGTCGCAGCGCCCTTACGGCGGGCATGAGGACAGGCAGAGGCCAAATGACCCACCGAAAAGCATCTCCTACACCGAAAGGGGAGACCCTCATAGTCCAAGAGCTACTTCCAAGGTCTACCCTCCACCAACAAAACAACATCCCCAGGAAGAGGTTTGGAGATGTCCAGATCAACTAACAACCGAGCGACCGTAGTATGCCCAAACTCCCTAGTTGTGGAATCCACCATTAAGAAGCGACCAATGGTATTGCCAATGACCTCGAAACATTATTCCTCCCAGAACTGAAGAGGAAGATTTGGCAGAAGGAAACATACAGGTATGGTGTTCAACGACTCCATAAGGGGGTTGAAAGAACAAGACTAGGGCCTGATGGACAGAGAATGAATACCCCACATCCACCCCCTGTCCAGAACGTTGTTCCGCTCAAGAGGGGAGGCAAAAGTAGCAATAAAGAAACCCCTAGCACTGGGGTAGAGCTCAATTTACCCAACGACCAAAGGCTTCCATGAACCCAACACCTAATCGTGGAGATCTGGGAGGGAGGGCCACAGGCCATTGAATCTGTAGACCACACCTGTTTTCGAATAATAATCCTCATTTTCCACAACCTCAGGACCACAAACAACCACAGGGGAATCCTGGGCATAGGGTAGAGACCGACAAGTAGGACAAGAACCCACCCTCGCAACATCAAAGAAGGATCTAGCCATTCCAGAAGAAACCCCAGCAACAGGAAATCAAGGGGCTGGAACAGAATACCTAGCCATAGACGAATCCCCCATACCATTTGCACCCATGGAGGCAACAGCCTTCCTGAACGCATTCCCTCCATCAAGCCCTACCACAGACGACTTAGCAAACACCGTGGAGGCCTTCCTGCGCGTGCAAGACGGAGCAGGGAAAGGAGGAACGATGGAGCCCCCAGTGGGAGGGACCCCGTAGGACACCTCACCACACTCGACCACAACAAGCACATAGAAGCCACCACTATAAAATGCAACAGCTAGAGGCGGAGCCATTGTACATAGAGGAGGAACCGTCAGAGCCGTTGCAGAGCTCATTTCAAATTTTCAGCTTGATTATTCACAAATAATAAATTAATATAGTTATTTTAAGTATATTAAATATAGAAATAATATTGAGAATTATTAATTGTAAGATATTTATTGAATTTTTTTACAAATTTAATATATATATCTTGTAATTGATATAATGTGACATCTTTTAAATTAATATTTTTAAGATATCTATGAAATAAATTAGAAATATATATGTTTAGTTTAAGGTTACCTACATGCTTCAAAATTTTAATTTTAATCCTATTATTTGACCCTTCTAACACTCTAAGTTTTCTTTCTTCAAAATTCATGTGCTCTAATTTTTCTTCTAAATATTTTTCATACTAATCTACACCTCCATGACTTATATCTTCATCACAATCATCTCCTCTTTAGCTCATTCTCTGGTTTTCCATTGTGTTTGTAGGGTCTACTATTTGTCTTTACAAGTTTTACATATATCTATGCATCTGCATAAGACCTCTTCCTTTTCCTCTCCTAACCATCTTCCCACTTTGATACCGAATGATGAATCCAACAAATTATTGAATATAATCCACCATTAATTAAAATGTAAAAAAATGAAGAAATAATTTCAATGTTAAGCTTCATTATTACTTTTTTATCCTTCTACAACTGAAAAATAAACCTTGTATCTACTAATTTGGAAATTTCCTTTTTTGGTATCTTTTGACAACTTTCTTAATTTGACATTTTAAGTAATTTCACATACTTATGCATTTGACCATGAAAATTAATAATTACATTTTTACCAATATGGTGACACTAATTGTAAAGTTACAATTCTAATTAGAAAAAGAGTTTGACAACGCAAGAAAAAAAAATATTTACAATACCTCAAAAAAATAACTAAAATTTATATTTGAGGTCCCATTTGAAAGAATTTGGTTATGAAAAATCCCTACAGTGATCTCTAAATGAACAAGGCTTTATTGTCATTCCAATCAACTCCTCAAGACACACCTCTGCATCAAATTTCGAGCAATATAGACTTTCGAGACAAAAGTTATGACTCTTGGAAGTCTTCGCATCAATTTGCCATGCCTAATACTAACAAATCCACCTACCCTTTAGGCATATTGTGCCAGTAGTCATACACCCACAAGATTTAGTTCCTCTTCATTCATCTTTGGTACTAGAACCATATTTCCAATTGACGCCAAACTTTCATCCTTGAACAAATCATTGTTGCAACTCATTGATGAGGGGGACTATCAAACTACACACTTACATGAATTATAACTCTTGGATGTACATCAAATCACAACACTAGATCAACTAAAGGTATACCAAAACTCTCCAATACAACACCAAAAAATATCTCTTTAACAAATAATTTTAAATCTGTAACCTAGTCCTTAATAAAAATTAATTGGTTAGGATCTTACATCATTACGACAAAATATGACTTAGCTGCCTACAATTTATGTACACCACATGAACAAGAGCCATATAAAACTATAATATCCAATCATCTTAAGTACTTCCATGCTTAAGCTACAACCTTTTTACATTAGAATATACAAATAAAACAACAACAACAAATACAAAAAAAGTAAAATAATAAAAAAAATACAAGAATAGTAAAAAGAAAATCGCACTTTGGTGAAAACCATTTTTTGGCACCTTGTTGTAGTCATCATGATGAAAATCTATTCAAAGACTTGTCAAGTTTAACAATAAAAAAATATATAAATTATAAAAAATAGTGATGAAAAAAATAATCTTTTGGTGAAAACCATTTATATAGTTCCTTGAGGAAGCACCATGATGAAAACATGTTCACAAGTTTCATCTTTAATATTTCATATATATCTTATCTGCAATCACTCTACACACTTAGCAGCACCAAGTTTAAATCAAATTACCACATTCTTACCCATGTACCCTTATGTAGCATACAAAACCATACCTAGATTAGTGTTTCAAAAAAAATCTAAAACAATACTTATCTCTCCTAATGCTATGATCTATAAATTTTGACACCAATTTTATTTGGTCCTTTAAATTTTAATATATTATTATCTATTTTTGGATAATGATCCTTAATATGTCACACTCTTGGTATTATATTGAATAACAACAATTGGACATTGACCTCCTACTATATTACTCTAGTTTGGCCAACTCAACTATCACTATCAATATCATTCCAAAAACTTGAGGACAAGACATGCCTTGATTATTTTTATTTCATCATTCTTGGTTTATTAATCATGATATACTTCCACAAGGACATCATAGTTCGTTATACTATGATTGCCTCTTGAGGTTATGATCATTAGGGCATTTGGGTCTTGTATTTTATATTTTCTTTACCATTTTGTAGAGTAATTTTATTTGTTATTTATTATTTTGAGTTAGGCCTTTATGCATATTTTGCATCAACATGTTCCCTTATATCATACTTCATAATTCTTATGCAAAAAAGGAGTTATTGCTCAAACACATAAGAATCTCCTTCTAGATTCAAAACATATACCTAAACTTGAATACTTCAATAAGATATCATAATCATCCACATCCACCTTTATCATCCAAGGATCCAATCTATCCATAATACCCAACTCGCTATCCTATCCTTATATTCTATCCCACACCATTCTTATCATGTTTCTGATATCTCCCATCCTAATTTATTTTTATCATCCTTAATATTCTTCTTGAATCTCCATCTTTACATCATCTTACTTCTCTTAATATTCCTCCAACCTTCATAATATATTTCCCCATTCTACACAATCATTTATTTGATCATCCCCATCATATCTATTAACCTCCATTTATCCAACTAATATTTGCTACTAAATTGTTACATCTATTTCAAGAGCTCACCCATGCTCTTCGATCCTAGATGACCTCTTGAGGGGGCATCATCATCTCATCATTTGATTCAATCTTAAAAATTAAATTGACTTTTTGAATAAAAAATCTATGTAGACATCTAAGAATCCTTTGAATCCAATCATCGAATAAATTAATAAATCGCATTGATCTGATCAATCAAACCAATTATACCTTTACATATGATGCTTAGGGAATTATCTCTCATCAATATCGATATAGGGTATGTACATATATACATTTTTTTTGAAATGACATTACTTCCTCTAACTGTAATACCAATTTAAAGAGGGCTAAAACATAGACACTGAAATAGTGTATACACTAATTTATGTAATATCATCTAATTTTAATATTTAAAGCACTTACCAACTCTTAATCCATTAAAATAATTAATATTATCCTAATTCCATTTCTTTATCACATTTATTGTTGAGTCAATTTAAATTTAGATCAAAATTATACACTATTAAATTTATTTAAATCCTAAATTAAATCTCATATGTTAGCTATACAATCAAAATAGTTAAAACTAAATGGTATATTTAGTTAACTAGCAAATCAAATCCGTTGACGAGACAATCAATATGGCTAACAAAAGATCAAAGTTTAATTAATAAAAATAATAATTATAACCTTATAAATCAAATGTGTTAACTCCCTAGTCACCTCAATCCAATTAGAAAATTGATTTTCACATCTCCCCATTACACACACCATTTAGTGAACCAACTTATGATGTAAGATTAAATCTCCATCATTCAGTTTCTTCTTAAAGATTCTATAAATTGGAGCCTAATCTTATATTTTTATCATCTTGAATCAAGCAACTATATCCTACAACACTAAGAAAAAAATATTATAAATCATTTGAGCACATCCCCTTCAACCACAATGATGAATTGGACGTGTTTTACATTTATGACTTTATTCATTTTTTTATGCAAATTATTGTTGAGATTAATCAAAAGGTGAGAGTTTTATTTGTTTGATTTTACTTCTCATACTTAGGTTGAGAAAACTATAAGAATGTACTCCATCTTTAGTTTGTAGAATGCTCAGATATTTTGAAGTCACTACCTACCACCAATAAACTATGAATAATGCTTCAAATGAAGCACACGGAGCATAAGGTAAGAACCGGTCTATTGTGCGGCCTTGAAAGATGAGAGAGGCCCGAATACAACAATTTGAAGTGTCATTACTAGAAGAAACTAAGATCATAGTAACTAGAGGAAAGGATAGGCACACCCTTAGCATTTTAAGATAATATATGACACTTCATGCATGGGATGGTGAACACTTTATTGTCAAGGAGATCATAAAAGTCGTTTAATAATGGTAGTAATTGAGAATCCATAGGAGAGGAGGTTTGGGTGTGAGCAAGAATGTGGGTGATAGGATACATTCAAAAGATAAATGATAAAGGTAAAATGACACAATGAAGGAGATGGAATCCTTCATTTACTTGGGAAGATGTCAACCATCATCCTTATGAGAGGGATATAGGAAATATAAGGTTCATTTAGGAGAATAATAAGATGGGAAGTTGGAGCTTGAAAAGAAGGTGGATGTTTAGCCTAAATTGTCCTACGAGAAGATCAAAGAGTAGGTTGAATAAAAAAGAGTTTTAGCATTATCAATAGAAGAAAAACGTTATGACTTTCAGCCATGAGAAAATAGAAGAGAAAGACAAAGTTTTCAAACAATATAATAGTAAATGCAATGTACCTTACAAACTTGTTAAGATAATTAATCAAGCCACCTCAAAATCAAAACCTAAAAATACCTCTTATAATTTTTTATACATTCTTACTTGTTAGAAATAGAGATGTTGACCGTCATCTAATATGCTGAGAAATTTCACTGTAACAATATCTGTAGATTGGAACGCTCAACCAATTTTAAGGAATGATTACTTTCAATCCATAATACTAAATGAAAAAAAATCAATAATTCATCATGCAGGCTGATAAAAGGTATACTATGATTATCCTCGCAACCAAAGTAATGAAAGAAAAGCTTAAAAGCTTACAAGATGATGAGCGTTGAATTACTTCACGTGTATACCATGACAACCTTTTCCTGCAGAAAAGGAATCTTGAGACGGCTCTTAAAGGCATCCATACAATTTTTGTTCGTCGTCATCCATTTTTTGCTACAGCTGCAAAATTAATGTGACCAATTGGTTTTTTGAATGCTCGAACTGTTTTTGCAAATCATATTGCTATTTACACAGTAAACCCTTTATGCCCCTATGACATCCCAAGGAGTGTAAAGGTGTAACTACAGTGACATTGGGAGATAAAATGTAATGGTGTGTGTTTATAAAAATTCTTTCTCTTTAAATTTGTTTTTCATATATCTATTGGTGTGCAATGGGTATGCCGAAGAGGTGTGGAAGGTCAATTAGAGAAAAATTTGGCTATTTTTTTTTTCAATACATGAGGACAATTGGTTGGCCGACCATTTAGCAAATGATGTTGTTTGTGCAACAAAGGTCTTAAATGGAGAAGTGATAGCTTCAAATCAACTATGCACTCTCTTATAAGTATTCAAACATGATTGAAACAAAACCTATGAATGAGAAAGATAATCATGTAGTCACATAGTGTTATCTCAAGAAATATTTTCTAACAAGTATATTTGGAATTCTAGAAGACAAAACAGTAAGTAAATAGGTGCACATCTAAGTTTTAATTCAGTGAGCAGATGGGAGAATGGGAGAGTTCATTATTAAATTGAATGGAGACAGTCACAAGGCAAAAATAGCAGGGTTTGTTGTCTCATAGGCTATCTTTGGCCTTATCGACATTAAAAATATTCTATTCTATTCAACCAACAAGGTATGGAAAAACAAGAATTTTTATAGAATAACATTTTGTCATATTTATGTTCATATATCACCAAGTTTAGGTAAATAGGTCTCAAAAAGTACATTAAGTTGTAATAGAGAAGACTATAGTTAAAGGATCCTAGGTTGTGAAAAGATCAAGCAACTGCAAACTAAAGAAATGCTAACATAACATGAGAATAAAGCCAAAGAGGTGAACTTCAAATCATAAAAAACTAGAAGTATAACTAAAAATAGTCTTATATGGAAAGGATCTCCCAAGGAAGCATTGAGATGACAAATAAGAAAGATGGAAGTAGAGATATCGCCATGTTTGCAGCTTAGATCACCATGAAATAGCCAATGTAAGATACAATGACTCCCATAATATGTCTAGGAATAAGATGGTCAAGATTAATAATACTCAAATCAAGCCTGACACACATCCTAGAACATTTCTTAACATCCACAACTAATGAACCTCTGACAATAAAGAAAAAAGTTGGAATAGGCAGAGAGAATGCTAGCAAAATTTGTGGAGTCTGGATTTTCACCTGCCAATTTCATTTGCTTGAAATTTTTTAAAGATTTAAAAAAAAATCTATTTTGTGCATATCCTGCAATCATTGCATTCCATGGGATAACCTCTCTTTGAAGCATTATGTCAAATAGTTCACATTCCTTTTCAATGCTTCCATGTTTTGCATACATGTCTACCAGAGCATTTCCAACTATAATGCTAAAAAAAGTCCTCCTTCCATGGTGCTTTGATGGATGTCCATACCCTGTTCCAAAGCTCCCATTTTGCACAGGTCGGGAGGGTACTAGTGAAGGTTGTGGAATTTAGCTTTACACTTACCAATTGCATTTTTTTGAAAGTTTCTAAAGCTATTTTAACAAATCCATTTTGTACATATCTTGTAATCATTGCAGTCCATGAGATGACATATTTTTCAAGGATTTTGTAAAACATAAAGAAAATATACAAAATTGCATTATTGAAATGAGTTTCTAAGAAAAAGTATGCATATTTTATTTTCATCAGTGGTTCTAAATAGAGTAAGAGACCAACTGTTCAAACATAATGGAGTAAACCCATAATGGTGGTTTACAATTTTGATGAGGAAGGAAATTTGTAAAATTGCTCACACATTCAAAATTTCAAGTTTTAAGGGGTTCGAGCAAACTACAAGGTTCGCACGAATCTAAAGAAGGGATCGCTCAAACCCCTAGTTCGAACAAATCCATTTTGCATGTTGGGTTTGCTTGAACCCTATGATGTCATGTTTCTTCAAGAAAACGAATGGAAAATTCAAAAATAAGGGGGGTTTGAGTGAACCCCCCTTCGATCGAACCCCCTTTCACTTGAAAGGGTAAAGGGGGTTTCGCTCGAAGGGAGGTTCGCTCGAACCCCCTTTTTTGCCCTTCTCCCCCTCTTCAACCAAATTTTGGCAAATTTTTGTCCTTCAAAGCTCAGGTTGAGGATGAAAATGGAGGAATCTTCACAAACCCAACTGGAATCAAGTAGTCTTCGGAACGAGCTATCCAATGAATATAATTTTAATATGTTTTGGTTTTATTATGTATTTTATTTTTTAGTTTTATTAAACATAGGTTTTTCATCAAAAATGAGGGTCTTTGTTCTGCACATGTGGAAAAATAGCAGATTATCAAAAAAAAAAATTAAAAAATATAAGTGGGCCAGATATTGAAGTCCTTGATCCAACAAAAACAAATTGAATTATTTCGATAAATACAAAAAAAGTTACGCGTTATACGACCGCACTATGTCTGAATTGTAATTGGTTTGACTTCGAAACTTGATTAAAGAAAAAATATTCAATAAAAAACTATTTAACCAAGTGGAAGCACTAGATATCAGAGTTAGAAATCTAAAATCGAAAGAATTAGAATTTTATCCTTCATGGAAAAAAAGTTATGCATTATACAGTGTGCGTGAGGTTTTAAAAATGTTGTTTCATGAAAAAAAACCTGTTTTCGTGGGAGATGGAAGAAGAAGTGCAATCTGATTCCAAAAAATTTGAAAAAAATATTTTTAGAATCTGCAGACAAAATTTGATGAGACTCTAGTTTGCATCATCTTCAAATTCCTCATGGTTTAGCTGCTATAGGTGCCCGAATGTGAAGATTTAGTTAAAATTAATAAGTTCAATGTCCAGTTTGGCCAAAAATTGTAAACCACTATTGTGGGATCACCCAATGGACAGCCAAAAAAGTTTTGTGAGTAGGTCAAAGAAGGGTTGACTGTTGGATCCATTAAGATTGCTAGTTGAGTTCAGATAGGGGCCTTCAACATAATAAACACTTTGAAATTAAATGTTTATTGTTTATTATTATGATTGCATTTATTTATTTATCAAATAATTCTTTCAAAAAGTTAACAATAAATTATTTGTTAAAATTAATCAATTAAATATATGAGTTGAAGTTATATAAATTTAAATGAAATAAAGAAAGTTGAAAAAAGAGTAGAGATAAATCAATTATAATTTGAAAATTGTAAGAGAGGTAGATGGGTTAGAAGATAAAATAATTCTATAATAGTTGGTAACATCCTAAGAAGTATAATGGCATAGCAAGAACCATTGAAGTGTCTTTGTAGGTGTGGAAGTGATAATAGACATGGATGTGTCCTATTCACTCATAATTGCATATGTTGTATATAGGAACATTATGTTTATGGTATATTTAGGAACTTGCTTAGTTAAGCACCTAAAAAGTATGTTTCAATATAAAAAATTGTAAGATTTGAAATTATTGGAAGAGTTGGTGTGTGTGGCTTTATAATGGTAGTGCAATAATGATAATGGATCTGTGTTATAATTATGGATTATGTGGCTTTATAATAGTAGTGCAATAATACAACAAGGAGGGGTAAATTTTTTATTAAAGCAAGGAAACAAACGTAGAAAGCAAGGGCATTAAATGGCCCTATCAAGTTCCACCAAGTGATCCAATTGATGAGACAAATCTTGGGGTAGTTGACCCCGATCCACCAAATTCCAATCATGAATATGATCAGAAGCCCATTTAGCCAAGCAATCAACAACACCATTCCATTCTCAAGGAATATGAGTGAAAGTAATAGCCTCCAGAGAAGCACAGAGTGATAATTTGTTCAACAATCAACACCAGCTGCCAGCTCACACCATCCAAATACCGCCTTTTTAGTAAGTTCACCACAACCTAAGAGTTAGACTCACATATGATCCTTTTCCATCCCAATTGACTACCCCGCTCCACAACCAATAAAATGGCTTGAGCCTCCATAAGATTATTGGTATGGAGACCCTTATACACATAGAAGATAAACTGAACATCTCCAGAGCTATCCCGACCAACACCCCCAATGCCAGCATGACCCGTATTTCCACGAGAAGAGCTATCCAGGTTGATTTTTAGGACTCCATGATGGGGAGGGGTCCATCTTCCCTCCCTATTCACCTTCGGGATACGATGTCTACATCTATTACGCATGAGCTTCCGTTCAGAGGAGGAAGATGAAGATGATTACAACAACCAACATCACGAGGGTCCACCAACACAGTCATATCACACTTAGCCATAATATTTTCCCCTAAAGAGTGTAGAATTTTCCACAATAGGTGAGGGGCCATCAACAATGAATCTTGAAAAATCCATCTATTCCTCTCCAATGACATGTTCCATATAATAAAGGATGGCCCAAGAGCCCAAGCAACCTGAAGAAATGAGGTAGAAATAGGGGCGCTGCCCCACCGTTCCCCAAACTCCACCAATGAGGAAGCATGTTAGCAGGTCGTATTCCACACCCTCCACCAGAAATGCCAAATCTCCCTAGCATAGGAACATTGGAAGAAGAGATGGGAGACACTCTCTTCACAACCATGACACAAAACACACATAGAGGGACCTTGGAAACCATGCTTACATAAATTATCCCAAGTAAGACACCGGTTTTGAGCCACTAACCACAAAAAGAAGTTGCACTTGGGCCATGACAACTAGTGCCAAACTTGCTTCCACCAAGGGACCTCAATGTCCCCAAACAACTGCCTACCTAACTGCTTATAACCAGCCACCACAGAGTACTTTCCAGACAAATCCGAACAATCCCAAGCCAAGACATCAGGTTCCCTCAAAGAATTACAAGAATGGGAAGCCAGAAGATGGGAAAGCTCACGCCTATCCCCCTCAGACCATCCAGGTAGCCACTCAAAAGGATGCTTTCAACAAAAAATTACTGCTAATCCACCATGTTGTGCCACCTTATAATGTTCCACAATATCCTAGCCAACTGCAATAAAAACATCACAAAGGGACTGGAGGTGAGGAAAAGAAGGGAGAATAGGAGGGTGACCATCAGAATCTGACCAAAAAAGATCCTGTGACCCCGAACGACAAATCCAAAAAAATGCACACTTAATCAACTATGCCCCCACTTTCAAAGTATGCCAAATCATAGAACCACTCCCTTCTAGAGGATAGCAAGGAACCTCAAAATAAGCAACACCCCGAAGATATTTATGGTTGAGCATATGAGCCCATAACTAATGTTGATTGGTACACCATCGCCAGTAAAGCTTGGCAGCAAGAGATTTCCCATTCAAAATAGCAGAGCATAAACCAAGACCACCCTCCTGCTTTGGTCTACACACAGATTCCCACTTAACAAGGATCCACTTTGAAGACAACAAATTACCACTCCAAAGAAATTAACGTGAAAGAGATTCAAATTCCTTAAGGAAATACATAGGATCCAATTGAACAAAGCACTTGTAGATGAGAAGGGCCTCGATAACAGACTTAAAGAAGAGTCACTCTAGCAGCAATAGACAACCAATGATGAGTCCAATGAGTAACCTTTTACCTAAGCTTATCAAGAAACAACTGTCAGGAGGACCTGGGCTAACGACCAACAACAAGAGGAATACCCAAGTAGACAAAGGGAAGAGACCCAATTTGAAACTGCGGAATAGCTACAATATGTCGCTGGATAGCTTGAGGAGTATTAAAGAAGAATATAGAAGACTTTTTCTCATTGAATTTTTGGCCCAAAGCCGCAGGGTAGATGTCCAAAGCTTTCCTAAAGGATTCAACCTCCCTAATATAAGCCAGTCCCATAAGAGGTTTCATCCACAAATCGGAGATGAGAAAGCAGTTGCAAGCCCATCCCCCATTTCCACCCATGAATCAAACCTTGTGAAACTCGAGATTTAAGAAGCCAGCCCAACCCCTCTGCCATAATAATAAACAAATAAGGAGAGAGAGGATCTCCCTGATGAAGGCCCCTAGTAGCCCCAAAAATCTCTGAAGTTTTCCCATTCACAATAACCAAAAAGGAGGAAGAAGTCACACAGCTCAAAATCCAACTCACCCAATCAGAGGAAAAACCAAAGGCCAACATAATCTTCTGAAGACAGCTCCATTTAACTCTGTCATAAGCTTTGGCCATATCCAACTTGATAAACATAGACCTATCCTGAGAGGTTTCCATAGAATGAATGACTTCAGACGCAACCACCACCCCATCCAGAATTTGATGACCTGCCACAAAGCCGCCTTGCTCCTCAGAAATTATCACAAGCAAACAAGGTTTAATCCTCTCATTAATCAACTTCCTAATAATCTTGTACACCACATTACAAAGTGTAATAGGTCTGAAGAGATCAAACCTATCAGCACCTTCCTTCTTAGGAATGAAAACCAAAAAATTAGCATTCAGGGTAGGAAGCATCTGCTCACTATGAAGAGACTCCCTAACCACATCCAAAAAATAATGCTTTACAATATCCCAAAACTCCTGGAAAAACTCAACGGGGAAACTATCAGGGCCAGGAGCTTTCCTCTTATTCATCCTAAACACCACCTCATCCACTTCCAACAAAGTCACAGAGTGAATAAGAGAAGCATTCAACTCATTAGAAATTAAAGAGGGAATGAAAGCAAGGACCCTATTCTCATCAGCCTCTGTAGGAAGTGAATCCTTAGTGAACAAATTAGAGTAGAACTGAAAAACCTCTCTAGTTAAAGCATGTTGCGAAGAGATCGAAAGACCCTCAGAGTTAACAAGAGAATAAATAAAACACTTATTCCGACGAGCTTGCACCGAATGATGGAAAAATGTAGTATTCCTGTCACCTTCTTGAAGCCAATACATCCTAGCCTTTTGTTTCCAGAAAATCTCTGCATGAAGCTCCCACTCCTCCACCAATCTTAGAGCTTGGGCCTCAGCATCCCCAAGAGCCTCCGAGAATCCCAAATCCCAAATCTGGCAGGTAATAACAGCAAGGTGATCCTGTGCTTCTCTTTTCCTAGCCCAAAAATTACCAAAACATCACCTATTCCATTGCTTAAGATGATACTTAACATATTGCAGCTTCTTAACCAGAGAATACGTAGTTGTACCATATGCAGGGGCGCCATCCCACCACCACTGAGCAACAAGATCACCCAAAGACGGATCACATAGCCAAATGAGTTGGAATTTGAAAGGTGGATTCTTTGGATTTGGGAAAGCAAAATTTGAAAACTTAATTGGTCAATGATCAGAGCCACACCAGTCAAAAATCTTAGAGCAAATGACTAAGCCACGTCTAACCCAAGATAAAGAGACAAGGAAACGATCAAGCCGCTGGGAAATTGCTTTAGGCCCACTTCTTCTATTATTCCAAGTGAATATTTTGTTAGAGGGTTTAACATCCACCAGAGCAAGAGAGTCCACATTAGTCCAAATTAGATTTGAAGCAGGACCAAGTCTAGGCAGCCCTCCCCTTTTCTCCTCCAAGCTCAACACAACATTGAAATCACCAGCTAAGATCCAAGGCAGGAAGGGTGCACAAGACCTAACATATCTTATATGATCCCAAAGCTATATTTTACCACGGATGTCAATCAGAGCATAAACATTACTAACCAAAATAGTCTATAAGCTTGTCCCCAATAGATCCCCAATAGATATAAGCTTGTCCGCATCCTTCTTAACACCATATTTATGAAGATTTTTCAAAATTCCCCTTCTTTAGAGGTCGTTGCAGCACCCCCAAAGCAGGAGATGATCCCTGACCTTTACCTGAGAAGAACATTGCCTTAGATAAATCTGCTAAAACAATATCATCCTGCACATCTGCAGAGGCCCCAAGAGGCTCACAAATCCTCTGCTCCAATGCTGGGGAAATATTCTGAACAATAATTGCCTGCTCCAGCTTTGTATCCAACCCAACATCCATACCAGTGGCCCTAGAAGAAATCTCAAAAGGAATCCCTTCCTCCAAAGCCTGATTATCCAGGACCTCAAACCAATTGGAACCCTGATCACTCTGTCTATCCTTATAGGCCCACTTTTGACCCCTCCCTTTATTTCTCTGGTTAACATGAATAAAGTTATCCTTATCAGCCAACCCTCACCCACAAATTCCTTTCCTTTATCCCCCTTCTCAACCAAAGGCCGAGAAGAAGGAGAAGAAGAATCCCTTGCCACTTTGGGTGCCCGAGGGCACTAGCACTGAAGGTGTCCATACTTGTGACAAAAGCGGTAACGAAAAGGAAGGGATTCGTAATTGAGCAGTTGAATCCATGAGGCAGAGCCAATACAAATTTCCAAAGAATCCGACAAAGGGTTATTTAAATCAATTTCAACACAAATGCGAGCATAAGAGAATACCATTTTATCCAAAAGAATTATGAGCAATGGAAGTCGGCTTCCCCAACAAAGAAACAATCTGGTGCAAAATATCCTCCCTCCAAAACTCCAATGGTAGCCATGGAAGATACACCCAAACAGGAAACCATGTAGGAAGATCCCTTGTTGCATTAAAACCTCCATCCCAGGGCTTAATGAACAATCCAACATGATTGTAAAAATATGACCCTCCTTCAAAAACATGATTTTGATCCGAAATGCAAGAGAAATCAACCATGAGCCATTCATAGCCACCCAAAGATCGAAAACACCTTCAACCTGCCAGGTTTGACAGATCCAAGACTCTAACGCTGAGAGAGGGAGATGAATACCCAAGAACTTAGAGATTAGAACATGTTGGCTCCAATAAGCTATGTCCTCCCGAACCGATTCAGGAGAAATAACCAGAACAAGGCGATCTTGACTTTGCAGCAAGCACCCGTTCACTTTCTTGAGCTTAGAGCTCTCACCCACAAAGGACGAATCCAATTTTTGTGCATGCATGGATGCCAAAAAATTCAGAGATGGATTTGGCCCAGCAAGCACCAGGCTTTTGGAAGCCTTTGCCATACCTCCTCACTGATTCACCCCCTCTGAACCCACACCGCTTCCACCACCCACTTACCTCACACCGAATAGATCCCAACTCACCACACCTTACTCTCCCTAAACCCCTACACAACATGAAATAAACAAAGCAACAAATATATAATTTACAAGGAACGCAGTCTAAAGACCCAACACCCGGAAGGAAACGAACATGCAGCGAAGGAAAACACCATGCAGGTAGTGACCTGCTATAGGCCACGAGCCCATAGCACCTACCATGCCCATAGCCTCAGCTCCATCCTAGTGCAATAACGATAATGGATGTGTTATAGTTATTTTTAATGACCTAGGTTTGACTTGCAAAATAGTGGTGTGTAGGTGCTCAAGAATGGTAAATAATGAATCATTTCCATTTTTGATAATTCAGTTAAGTAAATGTCCTTAGGATTAGTCCAATCATAAGACATGAAATAAAATTAGATTTTATATGTGAAAAAAAGAATTAGAATATATAAAACACAACCACACATAATATAAATAAAAAAAATCGATTCAATAGTAAAAATCAAAGGCTAAGAAGCATTCAATCATCATACCCAGACGATGCCATCTGTTGGATGCTAAAGAAATAATAATATAAATAAAATCAATAATGATAAATCAAAATATAAAATATCAAAAACATATTCCATATATAATTTTAGTACTTACAAACTATTTTAAAAAATCATGGCTATAAATTTTTACAGGTTGTATAAATTGAACCTTCTTTGGAATATGTGTCCTCATTATTTTCACTTGAGGTTGCTAGGAATTCAAATTTCCATCACTTGAGGTTGCTAGGAATTCAAATTGCCATCACTTGAAATAGTCTGCTTGCCACTGGATGCTTTCTCCAACTATGCATTTTTGCATGGAGTATATGCAAGGAATACCATTTTGAAATTGTATTTACAAAAACACCAAAGGTGGACCCGGTGAGAAAGTCCAAGTGAGAAAAAACAAAAGGCTAGGTCATTCAAAGACTATGTGGTAACTTAAAAATTGTCCTCCTACACCACCAAGCCTTGTCGAGAAGGTACCCTTCACAACACGTGGTCCTCCAAAGGAATCAGAATCCTCCACATCAGATCTGTAGAGCTCTCAAAATAAATAATAGCTTCAAAATGCATGGGGAGATGTGAAACATGCCGATTTTTTTATCTCTACAAAAGAGATAAGATAACCCAAAATAAGCTTGTTATCACAAGTCACCACAACAACCAAACCCAAGAGATTTAAAAAATAATTAGTATGTTTCAAACTATGCTCTGTTGAAATCATTTGATGTTGCCACAACTCAATGTCGTTTCCACAACGTGTGCAATCGAGCTTCCTCTATTTGAATTCCATCAATCTTCCCTTTCTCCCTGGTATGTGACGAATGAATTACAGTCAAAAATAGGTTGTAAAGTTGAACACAAAGGAAACAAAGGGTTTTGAAACACTTATCATGGTGTTGGTCTCAATATTGTTGCCTCCACTTGGAGTTTTTCTCATATATGGATGTGGAGTATGTGTTTACCTTTCTCAATTATTGTGCCTCCATTTTTCTCATATAATGATAATCTTAGTATTCTAATTTAGCTCGATAATAGTGGTGGATTTGCAATGGAGTTTTGGATAGATTTGTTGTGGACATTTTTGGGTTTCATTTTGAGAATTATATATATGCTTTGTATGTTTTTGTTGGATGAAAAATGTAGCTCCATACAGAAAAATCAAGCTCCTTGATCATGTTGAGAAGGGGAAAATGCCCATTTTTTTGGAATTTATTTTGGATTTTTTTGTTTGTGGTCATGATTTGAAATTCATTGTAATGTAAAAATTTATTATTCTTTTCTAATCTATATATTGCAAAGATGTTGGTCAATATGATTTGAAGGACTCATATATTTATTAATAAAGATTTAGTAGAATTTGAAGTATACTAAGATTCTTAACTTGTATAGTTGTTCATTGCCTCCTCGTAATGATTTTTATATTTCTTTGTATCCATTTCATTCACTTTTTAAAGGTGTTATGTTTGGGTAACCCTCACAGCCACCATATTAGTTGGGCAAGCTTCTTAACCAGAAGCTCCTAGGACATGAAGGAAAAATTGGATGATGTATATGATCCATGAAAGGCAAGAGATGGAGGTGGAGGTGGAGAAGGCGAGGTATATGGAGAGAAGAAGAGGGAAAGATAATATATTTATGCTTTGATGGATGTTCATACCCTATTCCAATGCTCCTATTTTGGCACAGGTAGGGAGAATTCTGACAAAATTTGTGAAGTTTGGATTTACATCTACCAATGGCATTTTCTTGAAAGTTTCTAAATCTTTTTTTTTTAAATCATTTTGTGCATATCTTGCAATCATTGCATTCCATGAGATAAACTATCTTTGAGGAATCCTGTCAAACAGTTCACATGCCTTTTCTATGCTTCCACATTTTTCATACATGTCTATCAGGGCAGTTGCAATTACAATATCTGACAATTCATCCATCCTTTATGCTTTGATGAATGTCCATATGTTGTTCCAAAGCATCCATTATTGGCAACCATTTCATGGTTATTTTTCTTAGGCATTACATTCGACAGTAGCAATCTATTGTAGAAAGATACATATCGATCAGTGGGATGGTTGCAGGTGTTGATTGTTTCCCACACTTTTTATTCAACAAAACTGATATTTCACACTTTGTCATTTTTGAAAAGTTCCAGCTCATTCACTTTGTCATTTCTAAAAATTTCTAGTGGTTGAGATGCTTTCCATCACCGTCCACGCTCTTTGTCGAATTATACATCATCAATTTTTGAAGTTAGCTTGGTTCACTTCAAATAGGATATGCCTTCGACGTAAAATAGAGTATAATATGTGTAAACTATTTTTATGTTTATTTAGATATATAAATAAATACAATTCAGTCTCTAGATAAATATACATCGCTCTATATATTATTAATTTTGTAATAAGTGAATATAGAAACATAATTAGAAAGTAAATACACAATTCAATAATTGAAGACTAGAGTAATTTTAATATGGATTTGCATTTCATGTGTTTCAAATTTGGAACAATGGATAATAAATTGGTAATCCTCTTACAAATTAAAATATTTATTTGTGATTGTGCAAGGTTGAGTTCAACTATCTGAGACAAATTCATAACTATAAATTCATCCTATGCCTACAAACATGACCTAGGTGATATGTAGACTATTCCTCTCCACATCAACCAAGATGTCTTGATTTTTTGTGTTGGTTGATATTTATATGTGATAATAATATTAATGAATAACTTTGACTGGTTTTTGTGCAATTTTTGAGTTTTGAGGATGAAATTGATGACAACACTCTTTAGTAATGCAAATAAGCTTAGGATGATTGTGCAACCTCAAATTCTTCGCATATTATTAATTGAGGTGTGTAGATTTAAATAATTACTTTCTATAATCATATAATTCAATGACTAAAATGAATGCATTGAATGCATTTAAGTACAAGGAGATAACAACATATCACACAAAATTGTGTTTAGTTGGCCCTAGGTAAGAAGGGTAAAGGTAGGAAGTCAATCCAATTTAATAAATATGTACATCTTAATGGGATGAGTTCATATCCATGAGTCCACGACCTTTCAGCCATGAAATAGTCTTGAGGTAGAAAAAGGGGATAGGTCTTTGTGGATAATATGTGAAACAAGTGTTTGAATAGGTGCACAAGGTGAATGTATAAGGTTTTGTAAACATGAGAAAGGGGATAAGTGATAGTTATAAAAAAATATCTGCAATGAGTAGTAGATGGTTGACATAGGAAAAGGGACCTAAATTTTTACCAAATTATGTCATTTGTCAAAATATTTGTGTATAAAAGTGTAATGATCTAAACTTATTCCTGCAAGATCAACTCAAAGATTAGGTGTACCTGCAAGTTAATATAAATAAACCAAGCAATAGAATGCAAAGGGATTAAATAAATAAATGGAAGAACTAATAAGAAAGATCTCACCCATCTAGTATCCCATGGCTGACTTCCATTGCACCTTCTCCTATTTGGAATGATGGATGCCCTCAGCCTTAGTGTGAGCAGCTCTCTAAGCCTAGCCTCAACAAAGCTTTTGAAGGATTTTAAAACTAAACTAATGTGTAAACTAGAAGCTTAATTCTAATATGCAAATAGTAATCAATAGCCTATGGTATGAAGAATGCCTATAATAAAAGTATTTCAAGCAAATGATCATGGATCCGAAAATGAGATCAAGATTGTCATTTTATAGAAAATGCAATCTTGAATGGACGGACAAGATGAGAGATTGAGGAATACCCTAGAATCAAAGATCAAGATTCAATAAGGCAACCCTTAATTAGGGTTAGGGCAAAATACCCATATGTGTAAATAAGATTTAATTAAATGAATTAAATCAAGACTGAATGTGACAGTTGAGATGAAATTAGTAAAAATCAGAAGACAAGAGGATGGGATTTTAGAAAATCAATAATTTTAGAAATTACTTGATTTGTAGAAGAATGTTTCCTTTTTGAATTAAATTAATTCAAAATAGAAGATTTTGTGAGGTAATTAGTAATTGATTTTTGAAATTAATTACTAAATGAAGAATCAGTTAACCATGTGAGATATTTTTAAATGATTTTCTTTATTTAAAAATATAAAAGTGTCACATGCCATAATTAAATAATTAAAAATAATTATTTAATTTAGAAGTAGTTAATTAATTAAATAAATTATCAAATCTATTTAATTAAAATGATTTAGCAATTAGTGACATATTAAATCAATATATTCAAATATATTTATTTAATAATCAGGAAGAAATTAATGATAAAGATTTAATTAAATAAATAAGATGACTTTATTTAATTATTAGAAGACTTTGACAGTTAGTGATATATTAAATAAATAAATATTTAATAAATATAATTTATTTATTTAATAATCATGAAGAATGAGAGATATTATGAATTAATTAAATAATCATAAATTATTTAATTAATAGTTGAATGCGGGTTAGAAACATAATTAAATGTTATAATCATGTCATGACGAAGGTGGTAAATAGTGCTTGCAGGTCTTGGTCATTTTTATGTGTCTACATTTGCCCCTCTTTGTCATGATGCAGCTTGTCACATTGTGGAAAAGAAAATAAGTCAAGAATATGCCCCAATGAAGGTATGGAGTGTCTATGCCCCCTCGAGAAAATTTTTGAATTTCGACCCGGGGTTAGAAAAATTTGGAAAATTGCCCTATTAGCTCAAATGATGACCAGATACGTAATGGCACGAGCGATTTTTGAAAACAAAGGACTTTAAGTCAGCCAAAATGCCAGTCCAAGGTGATGAAATGAGCCTCCAGTATAGCCTACTAGGTCAAAAGCCAAATTGTTAGCCTATAAATAGGTTGAAAAGTTCAAAACAAATGTCATTTGATCATTTGTTATTTAGAAAATTCAGAAACCAAAGCTTTGAGTGACGATGGTGATTCTGACGACTACACACCGTGGATATCGTGTGCGCACATTCCGATGACCCGAGGGCGCAGAGGCACCGGTAAATACCCTATCCGACTTGTCAAATTTTTAATTTTAAGCATTTATGAGGGTTAAATGGGGGGTAAACAAATGTGGTGCGACATAAATGCTATCATGAAAGCCGCAAACGTCTTCACGATCACCGCATTTGCTTGCGTCACGACGCAAAAGCAAAGGGTAGACTAGGCTCTTTGTGCGTTTGCGCATTCACAGGTTCAATTGACGCAATCAAAATATTGCGACGCAATTGATGTCTTTGCAACGCATTTGACTTTTTGCAACACAAATGATAATTCAAACAATGCATTCATTATTAGATCACGCATTCGCTATCTACAATGACACATTCGCTGTTGAATTGCGCATTTGCTTTCTACAATGGCACATTCGTTGTTAGCTAGCGCATGTGCTAGTGAGAACGATGCATTTGACATATTGTAAGGCATTTGTCATGCGGAGTGCCGCAATCGCAATATTTTGACGCATTTGTGGTCAACGCGATGCAATTGCAGTTGACTAGAGTTGACTTTTGTTGACCTTGCCTAGATTGACCTTTTATAGCCTTTGATTTACCAGCCTTAGTAAACTTTTTGTAATGTTGTTCAATATGTGCTAATCCTTGGCCTTTCCTTGTGCAGAGTCGGCTTCCACCCATTTATACCCGAGAGTTCCGTCTGGCAACTTATGCTTTCAGAGATCATCTCAGTGATAGATAGAGACGGCGATTGATATCCCTAGGCTTGTACCACATTGCTTACATGCTCGTTATTCAGGAAAACTGAGGTTTTCTCACAGCGCTTTGTGAGAGGTGGCATTCTGAGACCTACTCGTTTCACCTGCCTACTAGAGAGGCGACAGTGACTTTGGAGGACGTGTATCGCATTCTCTAGATTTCGATCAGCGGAGAGAGGGTGGTTTATGATTCGCACTGAGGGCGACAGGTCCTATCTAAGATGTACGAGGGTGTTGATGGTGCCCATTTAGACCTTGACAATTATGAGATCGGTTGGGATATTGTCGGTGACCAGTTTCCCAAATTCGATGCCATGCTCATGACCTTGATCGCCAGTTTGTTGATTCCCGATCGTTGTGGTCACAGATTTCCTATTGGATGGGGAGATGTTCTTGTTCGTATGTGGGGACAGAGGACTGTGTTCACTTGGGGGCCATGCTTGTTGGCTATGTTGTACCACCAGTTACACGAGGTGGTCTATCATCGGGGGCACAACATCAGTTGCGATACTACACTCCTTATGATTTGGGTATGGGAGTGCATTCCCATATTTTGACCACCGGTGTAGATTTAGCAGCTGGGTGATGGGATGCCATACGTGTATTTATATGCGGGATCAGTGAGCTAGACTCACGTGGGAGACACTGGGTATTGGCGTCATCGTATTGATACGATGATCAGCTTTGTTTGGAGACCCTATAGAGATTGTGCGTAGTGGTCGGATGAGGATAGACACTTATCATTTTGCAAATAGCTATGGTACCTGATTGGTCACACAGTTCAGACCCAAAGGATCATTGAGATGTACCTTCCCCAGCGGGTACTATGGCAGTTTGGTGAGCAGCAGGTTGTGCCAGTAGGCACGGCAAAGTATGCTCGGTCTTCTAGAGAGACCATGTGGGGGCCGCCCATATAAGTGATAGTAGCAGAGCAGCAGGTTGACAACCTGGTGTTAGTTCAGCGGGTATGGAGAGGGGGTCTAGCAGATCCAGGGATGTTTGTTGAGTTTGACACTTGGTGGAAAGTTCACAGGCCTATTCCTTTGACAGATCCTGATGGTCCACTGCCTATAGATCGGAGATCAGTTATTCCACGGATTTTGAGGAGAGGTCGGGGTGGCAGAGGTGTAGGGAGGGATGGAAGAGGTGCGGGGGGCAGGGATGGAGGATATGGAGGATGTGGAGGAGATGGAGGGGGTGGAGGAGATGGCGGAGGAGGTGGGGATGGAGGAGGTGGGAGAAATGGTAGGGGTGCCAAGAGGAGGAGAGATGACCGAGGGCGGAGACAACCCAAGAGAGTCAGACAGAGGGTGGGTGGTGTACCAGTGTCACCCATTCGGGAGGAGGAGGAGGTGAGGGAGCCAGAGGCGAGGGCCGAGGAGGTCCGAGGTGGCGAGGAGGAGGAGGATGTGGAGGTGGTGGTGGTTGAGGAGGAGGTGGAGGTGGTGGCGAAGGAGCGAGTAGAGGAGGATCCACTCATTGGGGGACATCCTCTTGACATAGATGTGGAGGAGGTCCAGGTTGATGAGGAGAGGGATGAGGAGGAGGAGGAGGAGGATGAGGATGAGGCAGATCAGCGACTGCAGGAGCGCATGATCTCTGGAGACGATGAGGGTGACAGATCACCCATTTTTCCTGTTGATGCTATTGTTGACAAGCGGATCATAGACCTATAGAGCAGACTCAATGCGGCCTTGTCTCAGAACAAGGCCTTATTAACGGAGTTAGAGGTCACTCGGGTTGAGCGAGATCAGGCTATACTTCGACGACAGGAGTCAGAGCGGTGGGTGACCGAGTTTGCAAAGTTGTGCTATGGACTGACAGGGGATATGGCTTAGGAGTTAGTCAGGATGGTAGAGAGCAGGGGCCGACACAGGGTACTATATGAATAGGCTGTTCCGCCAGATAGACGGGACCCAGGGTTGTCCCGATCCTACAGCAAGACAGATAGTGGCAGTCGGACACACAACGGCAGGTCCCACAGCAGTAGTCATACTAGTGTTGGAGGGTCTACTACATCCGGGTAGTCATCAGGCCACATATCTCATAGCTCTCACAGGCACTCATCAGGTCATAGTCACAAGTTGGTTCATGGGCACAAATTAGTGTCATCAGGACACCAGGCAAAGCAGAGCCAACCTCCTATTACTGATCCTACGGGATCCCAGAGTGACACATAGGAGAGGACACCTATCCAGATCACCTTCCATTTGATGGATCAGTCATAATTACCTCACAGTTCACCTCCATGGGATGGAGGAGGGCCATCCTAGGACTTATTTTGTAGACACTTGTATTTTGATATTCAAGCCTGCAAGCTTTATTTTTGGGATGTTATATGACTCTATCCTTTGACATGAAATTTTTTGAGATTGTATATATATGCGATGCAATTTTGATGTGACCTATATGATGTTATGTGTTATGGTGTTCTCATGTTTTATGCGATGTTTATGTGATGCCTTTATTATATGAGATGTATGGATACTATGTTTATGTTTATGAATGCATTTATGGATGTGATTATGTATGAATGCCATATGTAATGTGATAATGAGGTGATATGTTGATGCAAATGATGTTTTTATGAATGGATGTAAATGATGGTGTTTATGCAATGTGAATTATGATATTTGATTTATGCCAATGTGAATATGAAATGCTCATGCCATT
>CM021108.1:608406865-608565458 GCA_007115665.2 Sequoiadendron giganteum | reverse complement strand
GATCCTTAAATCTAGTATTTGATTTAAGAACAACCATTCTAAAGTTGTCCCACATTTTTACAAATCTTGGTAGAGATGAGAAGTATGTCATGGGAGTTTCATGGAAATTGATGGTTGACTCACTCAAGAAGTGTGTATCGTGGAGGGGAGAAAGTGTGGTCAAGAATATAATCATCCACTAAGGGTAGGCATAGTTGGATTTATCCAAGTGGGAACTCAACAAATATTGCCTCATTTTATCCTAGGATTGTGCATCACTTTGGAATCAAAAAAAAATTCTTGGTTCTAAAACCTTGGAAAACAAACACTCAAAAAATCGTCAAAATTTCAAACCCTTTGGGAAGAACAAACACCTTTGAAAAAATCCATGTGTTATTGCTTGTCCCTAGTGGTTCTTATCCCTCAATGGCTTCTAAACATTTGAACCCACATCGTAATTTATCTCTCTCCAAAGTCAACATAGGGAACTATTGCCTTGATTCTCTTGATTTTCGCATAGTGGACCTTGTGGGATGAAAATAAATTGAGACATAGACATTCAATTTGAAAAACTATGCAATAAGTTGATGTGGTTAAATAAATTTATTAATCAATATTAACTCCAATTGAACCAGGCCACACAGTGCTTGGTATCTTTTGGTGATATGGTTTTCCATGCAAACATTGGTCTTTTGGTTTGAACTACTTATAGGGTAAGATATGTTCTTCATTACCTTGGTATTGTAAACAAGTTCTTATTAGGCTCTTTTAGGATCAAATCAATCATTTCATCCATTCAAAACATTTATCATCTCCATCTCATAAACAACTCTTGAACTATTAGAAAAATCATTCATACTAGACTTTAGGTAAAATCCTTCAAATCAACATCAAAGTCATCTCGTTTGGCTAGGTGTGTGTAGATGCATCCTTCTCCATACACTTAGTCAAATTATAATATTATGAGAAATTTTATCCCATAGATAACATCGAACATCTTGGGGTCTATTTTTTCATTATCCAAATCCAAATCAAACCAAATCAAATTTAAAAATAAAAATCACAAAATTCCTGAAGTCTAGCATCCCCTTCCATATTTATTAAGGGTTCAATAATTCACATCATCCATATCTAATTTACCTCATCATCACCCTTTGATCCTTATCATTCTAGGTTTTCTTTTTTTTGCCGAAAGCTTAGATCAATCTAAGG
Source organism: Sequoiadendron giganteum (assembly GCA_007115665.2). Classification (NCBI taxonomy): domain Eukaryota; kingdom Viridiplantae; phylum Streptophyta; class Pinopsida; order Cupressales; family Cupressaceae; genus Sequoiadendron; species Sequoiadendron giganteum. Next base: position 608,564,267 of record CM021108.1, on the reverse strand, counting down.
AGCTAGAGATTCACCTCCCACATTCTTGAAAATTGATCCTTATCTTATGGTCCAAACTATACCTCAACACAAGAAAAACATGGAATATAAACCCAATTCATATATCATGAGTAATCTAATTCAACCAAACTATCAAAGCCTTACAATTTACCGATTGATTATAGAAACTCACATTTATGCAATCCATACATGACATCATTGTCTCTTACAAAACTCAATGGTACAAAAAAATTGAGTATGACCAATCTAAATTTTGGAACACCTTTCCTTATGGTAGATTTAAGTCAAAGTCCAAACCTAAAAATATATCAATCAAACAATCAATGCATGAGTCTTCAAAAAAACAATATTATCCCACCAAATCCATACATGCTAGATATAAATATACCATGTACAAGTTTACCAAACATGAACATTTCAAATCCACACTTGGTAAAATATGGGATATATATGTTTGTAAATCATACAAATGTTGTTAAAAGTCCAAAAAATATGCTAACAACTCCATGTGTTGATCCAAGTCAAGGTAACACCATGCAAAATAAAAGTTACCTAAATCAAGGCAACATAATTCCCAACCAGAACATTGTTCAATTTCAACCTATAATACCAAATCTAAACCTCGTCCCAAATCAAGACATTGTCCAAAATCAATTTTTTCCATGATCTCATACAAAAACCACAAGGATGCATTCTAAATCTTCTTGAAAACAAACCAAATCAACTATATCAAGGGTGTCAAGATCAAATTTTACGAGATAAAATTGCTACACATACTAAAATAGTTGATCCATTGCACCAAGAGACATCTCCAACCCAAAATCAATACACTCTTCCATTGGTTGAAACCATGTCATCAAAGCATTGGGTTGTGTCCCAAACCACATCAAGAACAATATCTCCAATTTCGAAGAAGTTGGATATCAAGATCAACAAAATCAACAACAAACCCAACCACCACATCTCAAAGATCAATCACCACATCTCCAAAATCAATTGCCACAAGGTCAATTTAAAGTAAAAATCTCACAAGGTAAGAAGAAAAAATACACACCACTTGGGGAACTGATCGAATTGGTCATGCAACAGTTGATACAAGAAAATCTCATTAAAATCCCCATTTATAAGAATTATCAAGAGCCTCAAGTTAAACCACCAGGGTATAATGAGAAGAACCTTTGTGATTTTCACAAAATAAAGGAACACACAGCATCAAATTTTATTCGACTTAAAAATCTCGTCCAAGACCTTATTGATAAAAAAATAATAACTATTGAGGACAATGATCAGGATTCAACTAGTAGCGATAGCAGTGATAATCTCTCCTCCATAATTGTTGAAAATGATGATCAAGATTTTTTCATCAATGAGCAATTTTTGATCATGATTATAAATACCCCTCAACAATATCCAACAATGATCTATTCAAAGGAGTATTAACATTATTTTACCCTATTGACATAATCCAAGATCCATCCACCAATGTTCATGTTGAAATTTTTTGTACATTACTTAATGAGTTAGAGGACATATCTCAAGAATTTATTCCAAATCATGATCATCATCTTTCACCAAATTCTAGCAATGGTCCTTTCCAAGATATATGACATCCTTTGACCTGATGGTTGCATATATTGAGGGAATCCTCAACTCAAAATTTCATCCAAATTCACTGAAATATCAACACAATATTGAGCCACTTTCCATGCTTAATAATGATGTACAAGAACCATTTGTAAGAAACCCATCCTTTTAAATTGACCCATGTCAAGAACTTGATCCAAAGCATGTCGAAAGAAATTGTGAAATCATTCAATATCAAGAATTTGTATCTCTACAATGCTACAATGACCTAATGGGTACTCTCCTATCTATACGAAATGTCACAAATGATGATCACATCCATATAGCACATACTTATACATCAGCCCATGAAATGCTTTCTTTGGATGGACATGTAGATGATCTTCATTCGAAACGAGAGTCTCATACTCTTGATATCATTACCAAGGAACAAGGGTCTCCTACTCTTAAGATTTGTACACATGATCAAGATATAGAAATATCTAGAGACATATCAAAAATGGGTCATGAAGAAGGCTCCTACAAAAGTGATGAATCAGAAACATCCCATGAAATGAGTCATGAGGAAGAATTTTATGTGGCTAGTGGATCATTAACACCTCTTGAAGAAGCATTAAAATCAGATATTTCACAAGATCAAGCCAAAGATATCAATCAGGAAGTAATCCCACATATGGAGGATCCTATCAACTATAAAATTGGATCAATTAAATTTTTTAGGGAAAGTTATCTTATCAATGAAGAAGATCTCACCTTTTAAGATCCATAACAAAGAAGAGAAGGATTAGCACCCTGATCCCAAGATGAATCATATTCTATTGCAAATAAAATGGTTTAATAGATGAATTATCAATGCAGAGGATTAGGCCTACATGAACAGGGTATCCTAGAACTGGTGTAGATTATTGGTAATCCTAAGCATCAAGGTCTTGGTTATTTAGTATTCGAGGAAAATTTGTCTCAATAAAATGCCAACATAGGGAGCACGAAGGATCTTTATGATGAAAATGATGCCAATACTTCAACCAACCACATCACAATTCTCCATCCACCCATCACCCCATCCATGAATTGGGACCAACATCAAAATAAATATTTGAATCAAAGCATGAAGAACATCATCAAAGAAAAATAAGTCATGAAGCATGAAGGACAAATCAAATACATATGGATACCAAAGAATACAAATAAAGATTATCCCTATTAAATTCAATTATTCAAAGAAACTATTGGGAAAAATAAAAAAGGGAAAATTATCCATCAAATATGTCCACAAGGAAAAATAAGGCTTTTCAAGCGACGTGTACAAAATATATCAAGTGGTTTTTCCGAATTCCATGCACACTTCTGTATCCACCCATAATTGCTCATCTTACCAAGTTTGGAGAGTAAAAGGTTCCAAGGTATCAACCAATCTATGTTGTATTCCTAAACACACTCCATCCACACCTCCATGCATGATATCCAATTATCATATTAACCATCTGTTAATGACCCTTCATACTAAGGATTCAAAAGGCACTCTATCATGATGTGTACACAGAGACAAAGTTAACCTTGGTATAAGAAAAGCAGAAAAAAATTCTCAAAAGTTGCATTCAAGTGCATGTACCTTAGCATAGTAGCTTCTTCAAGTAGGATATCAATGAAAAATTATGAAAAAAAAATCAACATGAGCAATACCAGGTGGTTCAACATGAGCTTAAAATCTTTCAGCAAAAAATCAAAAATTCAAAATATCAAAAAATCAAAAATCGAAATCAAAAAACTCAAAAAATCATGAAAATAGTAAAGATAAAAATCATCCTCAAGTGAAAACTACATGGGCATTTGGGCAAGTACCATGATGAAAACCTAGCAAACAGGTTTCATGTGCAAAATCTAGCATCTACATGCATCATTTGAGGAGAAATCATCTTATCACATTCACAGTAAAGCCAACATTACATACATCTTATCCATAATAATGTTTTGGAAAGAGGAAAAAATGGGTTTAATAGGGATCCAAATCCACAAAGTTTACAAGCCAAGAAAATATTGACCGAAAGACAATCCCAAATGAGAAAGGATGCAAATAAAAGACAAACAGAAAAGACTAGCAACTAGTAACAAAAAACCATTAAAGGGACAACAAAAGACCGACAAAAATAGAAACAAAACTAACCTAGAGACTTCAAGGTCTCAGCCACATCCATTTCAAAGATTTCCATATCCTAGACCACCATCCTAAGATCCTAAGTCTCTAGAAGCGCAACATCCAATCTTTTCTTCACATTGGCCATAGTTGTCTTCGAGTGGCCCAAATCCCCAGCTTTGTTATTTTTCTTCTCAGCATCCAAATCCACAATTAAGAGTCCTAGCTGAGTGATGTCCATTTTCTCCACCAAAGCTCTTAGGGTAGTAGAGTTATTCTTAACAATTTTGTGATTATGTTCAATAGTGGCCTTTAGAGCTTCCCTGATTTTCTCAACCTCTCCTCCAAGGATCTCCCCATCCTTCTTAAGTATTTTGGTAAATTCCACATCTTATTGGATGTAGTCCACCATGGCCATCTTCTCCTCTACCATCCACAAAGCCTTAGTTGGGTTTTGCTCCACCATTTTGGTTTCCAGAATTTCCAATTTTCTAGTCAGAGCTTCGTTCTTGAAGTTTAGGTCCTTAATTTTTTGAAAGGCCCACTTCAGGATTTTGAAATTATCAGTCGCTTCATTTCTAGCCAAATATAGAATATCTCCATGATAGTCCCTATCAAATTCAAAAGATGGGTTATTAGGGTTCAGGTCTGCATGAGGGTTGGACCTTTCTTCTCTACCAATATACTGGAAAGAGGCAGAGGAGAGATCTTCTTAGTAAGTTCCACAATGTTATCATCCGAAGAGTCCTCTGAGTAGGCTACCAAGGTTTTCATAGGAGGTTCTTCCCTACTTTTTTCCTTCAACACAAACTCTTTAGGAGAAGGTTTCCAAGGACATTCTTTTTTGTTAGAAGGCTTGATAGCAAGAGTATTCTTTCTTTTTATGCTAGGCGGAGGAGTAATATCTTCCACCTAGTCCAAGTCTGAAATCTTTAAATCCTCATGTGAGCATGACTCAGTGTCATAACCCTCCGAGGCAGAGGCAGAGATGGGGTTAGAAACTGCCGACATAGATTTGAAGTGCTCATAAATGAGCTAAATTTGGTTGACATGCACGACCATATTCTCATCAGGATTTTTCCTATTCTTCTCAATGTTATAATTCAAGGGGCATAATAGGTAATAGGGGAAAGAAACCCTAACCTTATATCTAAAATGGTTGAGTAAAATGAAATGATACTCGTATACTTGGGTAAATCTTTGATCTAGTGTGATGTAATCCATTATGACTCTGAGCACCTCCCTCCAAATTTTCTTTATCCTGTTTGAATCAAAATAGCTATTAGAGACTTTCACAAGTATCTTATTTTCCTACATTGTCTTTGGAAAACTAATCACAACTTCATCTGAGAATTTCCTATCCCGGTAAAATTTCACACCATCCACAGGGAGACCAGTAACATCTCCAATAAGCACCTCATCCACAATTACCCTCCTACCAAATAAAATGTTCTCACCTTTATTATAGTTCTTCACAAAGTAATCTGTAACTCTTAGTTCAAGCCCATGAAGTATTTCAATGAACAATTATAGCCCTCCCTTCTGAATTTTTTTCCACACCTTCAAATTTTCTTTATTCTTAGTGCACGTAGTAGGCTCAAATATTTTCCTAGTACCACCCATTGTCGATATAATTTTACCTTGAATACCCACACGAAGAAAAAGAAGACTTAAGAGAGCGCAACAAAACCAAAGTACCCATAAAACGTGCAAACTCAACCCTTATGTCATATTAGTTACAATTCTGCCACCAAATCTTATGATATCACAGTACTTGGCACCTTCCTCTTTAATCATATTTAAATGTGTCTTCTCTCCCATGAGTGAAATGATAGTTGATAAGGGCCCTAACATTAGCAGGAAAATATTGGAAATTATGCCACATCACCTTTCTATTCTATCTTATTCCCTCATTGGCAAAAAATTTTGCCACTCCATTCCCTTCCTTGTAGATATGGGAAATTTACACTTTCTCAAACTTAGATGACAATAATGTTGAATTGACATGTTTGTGATATTTTTCCTTGATGACAATACTGGTTCTAATAATGGTGTTCTTTGATTGACATGGTTTGATGTGTAGTTGGGATGCTCAAGATTGGTTGTTTGGCATTTGATGCAAGATGCATTCACTCATTGATTGTCTTTGAATGATTGGTTCCTATGATATGTAGATGGTGTATTCATTTGCTTGGTTGTTTGGCATATGATATGTAAATGGTGTATTCATTTTCTTATGCTCAATTTGTCTTTGAATTTAATGTATCTCTAGCAAGTGTTGTGTCATGGAGATCTTAGTAACACTATGACAAAACTTCTTGATTTGGATAATACATACACATGGTTTATACAGTTGGGATGGTCTAATCTTTGAGGCATATGATTTGATTTAGTTTTTATCATGATTTCCTTGACATTGTCTACATCATTTTGATAGGCTTTTGATGCACATTGATAGTGATATTTTTGATAAGGCATTTTATAGAGTGTTTAGTTTGATCATGGCACAGGTTATTTGATCATATTCTGATTGAGTATTTGTAGGTTCAGTTTGTGCTTCGGGTCACAAAACATTCATATTTTTAGATACATAAGGACTCTATATTTTTGGTCTTTTCGTTCACATTTTATTGTGATGTTTTGATTATGCATATTTTCGGTACTATATTTATGTCATTGGATATTAAAACAAACACTATTATGTGAAGATAATTGGCATCAAAAGGTGATTGAAACGGTTTATATGTTTTCTTAAGGATCTCTTAGTTGATATGGCCTTGGCTAAGGATTTCCAAATATTTATACCATAAATGGTGTTGGGAACTAAAGAGGTATAAAGCCTTTGATAAAAAATTGGGTATGCTAAACATTGAGGAATTGAGCATATGAAAGTTTTAAATGTTTGGGTAAGATATGTGTTCAATGCTTATGTTCCAGTCACATTTCGCATGTGACGTTGACTGTTATAATTATAATTTTTTTGACTCTGTATAAAGTCACTTGGCAAGGACAACAATATGGTTCTGATGCATAGTTTCTAGTCATACCTAGCATTTGACATCAGTTCTTATGATTAAAAGGTTTTTGACTAAGTTGTTTAAATTCTTTGAATGACTTGGGAGAAATATAGAGCAGTATTTTTACTATTTCATTGTATAGCATATGAAACTCTAGTCGCCATTGTGGAGAGTTTATGGTTATAGATTTATGATAAATTGCTTGACAGTGGAAGTTGAAAGTGATTGGAGGTTTTGAAATGGTTCCTCTAGTTTTTATTTTCTTTCATTCCTCCCTAAATAGTTATTACTGTTAACACATTTTTTATGGGCTTTATCATGATTTTTTTTAGGATATTAACAATGAAGGTTTAGTAATTATTTTTATTTGAACCCTTGGTTATTTATCTACAAAAAAATGAAGGGTTAAATGTAATCATTAAAGTAAAATCTTGAATATTTGATAAAGTTATATGAAAACATATGATTCTTGAAAGAGTTAGTTGAAAATATCTTTAGGGTTTTTCTTGTAACCCTAACCTATGTTGATTTTCAGTTATTCGGCATTCTACAAATTTGGTAGATTCTTTATAGATGTGTTACCTAAGATTTGTTTTCTTGGTCAATATAAATTTAATATGTTAAGAGCTCGAGTAACCCTAACCCTAACCCGAGATGAGTTACAACTACTGAAACTACTCATTCAAAGTGGTTTTAAATAGATGATGTTCATGCAGTTTTCAATGAATCTGAGAGAGGAATATGAAGCTTTAGTCATATTGTGTAAAAATAGTACTACATTGAAACTGTTTTATTATTATTCTCATATTATTTTATTGAAGGAAGATGTTGACGCAAAAAATTATTCACTGTGCTTACTGAGAATATACATAGTCTTCTATTAAAATTCTAGAGTTGCAAAATCTGCACTTCTAGGGTTTTATAGGATTATATAATTGTAGTGCATTAAAAGAAGTTGGTGCTTCTTGGAATGGGTATTCCTAAGTTTGTAAAAACTGGGAGTTGGTACTCCTATTGAAGTCGGTACTTCATTATTTTAAGTGTTGAGTTGGTGCTCCACCATTGTTATAGAGTTGGACCTCTTTGAATGAATAAAAGGAACATTTTACGAGTGGTTTTTTATACCACATGAGGGTTTTTCCACTTAGGAAAATAATGTGTCATGTGATGTAAATTGTGCAATTGTGTTTCAGCTCATGTGCTTATCTGTTTAAGTTTTCATTCTATCATATGTAAAAATAGTTTCATGCAATGCTCTGATACATGTTTAATGTTTCATTTTGAAATGTTTCAAATTGAAAAGTTCAATCTATCATGAATGTTTATTGCTCAACCTATTATAAAATAATGTTCAATATGCCATAAAGTGCATAGAATCTTGTGAATCTAAATCATTATATAAAGAATTGTTCAATCAATTTTATATTAAAAAATTATATTATGCTTTGAAAATGGTTTGTAATGTCAATCAAAATAGTCATTGTTTTTAAAATTTTAGTGCTATGAAAAGTTCACTTTGCAATCATAATTTTCACTTAGTTTTTTTCAAAGTCATCTTTTATATCTACATTTCAAGTTCAAAAGTTAAATTTGCACATTACTCTAATTCACCCCCCTCTTAGAGTAATTCAAATTCTAACAATTGGTATCAGAGTGTAGCTTTCGAAATTAGATTTCATACCTAGGATTGATTCTGGTATTTGGAAGTCTGTCAAACATATCTTGAATTCAAGAAGGTGCTTCTATGATTTGAGCCAAATCCTTGATTAATAAAGTCTAATTGACTTAAGATTTATAGAATTGAAGTGTTGTGTCTGATATGGGAAAAAGTAGAAGGGATAAGGGAAAAATAAGTTCATAGCAAAATAATAATCATCAAGATTTTCCTGAACTCAATATGAGAAGTAATGGAGGAGATCATTAGCAATAATCCAGAATTGATACAGTATCATATGTTTAGAACACCTCAATTTGGAGGTTCCAATTTTATTCTTTGGAAACGTCAGATGGAGAAATATTTGGCTTCCTTAGGGTTTGATGTGTGGGTAGTAGTAGAAAGAGGTTGCACTGTATCTATAACATCTACTTCCACACATGAGGAGAAAATAACTTTTGAATTGAATGCTAAGGCTATAAATTTTATTTTCAATAGTTTGCCAAATGAAATTATTTCTAAGGTTATGCATTCTAGGAATGCAAAGGAAGTTTGGGATAGTTTGATTGAAATGAATCAGAATGGCGTGTTGCAAGAGGAGATATCTTTGAAAATTGAAATAAGTTGTGGGTCATCTAATAGTGATGGTTGTGCAAGTCTTTATCATTCTGGAGAAAATCTGATTGAGTCTAAATCTATAGAGATTACCAATGAACATTCAATTGGCCAATAAATTAATGAAAAAGAAGATCATTCTTTTGGAGAAGTTAACTCTGAACACGAATACGAGGAACAAGAAAGTGAGTTTTATTTGGAAGGTGAACTCTTGTGTGCTTCAGATACAATTAAGCAGCTTAGAAGAGAGAACCAAAATTTAAAAAGGCAACTTCAAAAAGTAAAATATATCAAAGATAAGATATGTTTAGATCTTATAGAAGCAAAGATACAAGTTGAAGAAGCTAGAAAGATTGAGGAAGAAGTTAGAAACCAGCTTAAGGTAAAAGAATAGAGTATAGAAAAAATTGAGTGGCAAGTGGTTTTATTGAGGAATGTTGATAAAGCACCAAAGTAGTTAAGTGATGAGAAAATTAATGAAAATGGCTCTATTTCTTTGGATAAAAATATTGGTGCACATAAATCTTGAAGTGACAAAGGTGGTATAGACTTAGAAGAAGGACAATGCTCTAAGTTTAGAAAAACACCAAGAACAAAGTTAGATTTAAACTTTCATGTTGCTGATATTCAAATTGTAGGAAACAACCAACACAAGGATATCCATAGAGGAGGAAGGAATAGAACAAACAGATTCAAAAGATCTCCCTTTTCTTGGCAAGATAAATTGATGAGGTATAATTTTTATTTTTCAGGCTATTGTTATTCTTGTTTTGATTATGGTCATAGCGCATCTGAATGTTGGATTAAAGTAAAGAAAAATAATTGGAAAAGGAACTATGGTATTATCACATGCTTCAGGTGTAGTCAGTTAGGTCATATTGCAAGAAATTATGATAAATTGTCTTTGAAAGATGATGTAGAAGAGTGCAATCTTTAGTTTGTTTCTATATTTGTAAGGAATTTAGTCATAAAGAAAAGTATTGCAAGGAGAAATCAAGTGGAAATGGATCTTTAAGGGTCTGGAGAAGAAAGCAAGAAAAGGAGAAGGAAGGACTTAATCTTGTGCATTATGCACAAGGATCATCCCTTAGCATTTAAAAGGCAACATGAAGATAAGGGGAGATAATCAGTGCATGGGTATGTGTAGGATCATCATGGAAAAAATAGGCCCTTAAGTGGTAATAAAACTAGGAAAATCAGAGTTAGGCAACTTGATGTAAAAATTTGAATAATTTATCTATATTATTTAAAAAATATGTAAGAATAAAATCTATAGAAAATTGAATGTAGTTTCTAAACTACTAAGTTTATTTTATTTTATTCTAAATCTATTTTATGAAAATTTGAAATTTCAATGCTGTAGTACTTAAATTTCAAGGAAAAAATAAGAAGTAGGTGTCTATCTTACCACCCTAACCACAATAAAATGATAATATGTTTTTATAAGATTTTAGATATAAGTAGGGGTCTCATGTCTTGATGTGATGCATATTTTTTTTGTAATTTTTATCTAAGTAAATAATTAATTACGAATTTTTTATTACAAATTTTAAAAAATATAAAAACTCATATGTCTAACCACCTTAACTTGGTCAAAACTTCATGAAATTCAATTTTTTTAAAATCCTATATTATGCGAAGCATAGAATGTGATGCATATTTTTGATTCAAAAAATGTGATACCGTTTGAAAGCTATAGATGTTTTTCAATCAGCCTATCAATCAATACTTTAGTCGTAATTCAAATAGAAAATGAATAATAATTATTTATTAAATTCAAAATAAAGAATAATTTATATTGGTGGAAAGCTGAGAATCTCCTTTAAAAACCCTTTTCGTTTCATCAATTTTGGGTATAAAAAAGTCGTTAGCCACATGGGCCATCATATCACTTAGATATCGCTTCTTTTTGGCCCGTCATGATCTTGCACATACCCGCATTATAAAACATAAACCATTGATATCAAACAAGAAATGGTTGCTTTTTTTTGCCTCATAAATTATTTTCATATCAGGGTGTAAGTCATAGTGTTAAGTCACAAATACATCATATTTTTTTTTGTGTTCTATGTTGAGTTTGTTTGTGTTGAGAATAACAATTGATGATAATAGTTTTAATACTATGGTTCATATATATCATCATCATGGTCAGTGATAATTTCTCATATGTCTACTAAAGTTGTAGTGGGTGCTTTATGTCTCTTTTAAAGTGTCAATGGTAAAACACTATACTGAATTTGTGAACGATGCTTGAAACACAATTTATTCAATTTATGGATAGATTGTTTTAGCTTTGCTTTGCTGCAACATAACGACAATGAAAAAGTTTCTTGTTCTAATTCTTGGTACATCTTTTATGAGTGAATTTTCTAAGATAGAGCATAATAAGGCAGAGGTGTGTTAATTGTTTAAGATCTTGAGGAATATAGTTTGGCTTGTAATGATAGTGGCAGCTAGCTGAAAAGATAATGACAATGAATGTTGCTTGAAATTAACTATTGTTGTGCAGACTAATAGCCATAAGACAAGTCTATATTTTATTGCTTATAGTAGTTTATACCTGATATGTTTTTCTTGTTGCTAGGACAGTGACTCTTCTTTGATAGAGCTTCTACTGGATAGTAGTGACATTGATCTTCAAAATTTTATCATACTGATCATCTATACTAGTTTGAAGTTGTGTTTTCATGATAAAAGTTGCAAAAGGTTGCACACTTGATAATGTGTTTGGTGAAAAAACATTGCACTCTTAGGAAAGTGTTCATCCTTGGATCAATTATAAATTTGATATATGCTGGATTTGGATTCTTGGTATTTTACTTAAAGCATGGTAAATATATTAAAACAATAATGTGCCTGTAAATTTTTTGGATGCTTATTTCTTTGATCATGAATGGATTAGATTACAGGAGTCCTTAGTCACATGAAACGATGATTTATATTAGCATTTTGACACCAGTTCTAAATTTTTTATTCACAGGGGAGTAGTATAAATGATTTTTCTATGCTATCAAGGTAATGATCAAAATGTTTATAACATCCTAATTCAGTTGCTAACATTAAATGAACTTGTGTATAATATATTTTCTATTTCAGATTGTTAAATTTTATGTGTTGATCTAATGGAGTCTTTCATTTCCTAGGAAACAAGAAGGATTGAGTTAATGAATATTCTTTTGTCATGATCTTCTAAAGGTTTGATGGTCAATTCTTAAGGTGCAGGTAACAAATATTTTATGTTAGCATATAGTTCTCTGGAGAAAAATTCATTTGGTGATGAAAATGTTTGGACAAATGTAAAATCCAATTGATTCCTTTTGTAGCGTGTACATTACTTGATGAATACTGAACTTTTTTGTGATATTGTATCTTTATTGTATCAATAAAAGTGCCTAGACAATTTGGTGAAGTAGTAACTGTTGTTTTTCTCTGGTCAGTTATGATGTGCTTGGACAACAAGCATGCAAAAATGTCATGGATCAAAAGGTAAAGTATAATGATGTAGTGTCATGTCAACATAGTTATATAGTGTTGCATCCTTACTTTGACAAGTACAAATTCAAGACATGTGTTTTTAAATGTCATGAGAAAATGATTGTTTCTGATGTAATAATCCTATACTATTGAAGTACAAGTTCAGAATAAATGGAATAGTGAGCAATACTAATGATTTTTTTGTCAATAGGTCCATATTTTGGAATTTCATTTGCAAAGAATCAGGGGGAGCTTCATGGAAGAGATTATGTGCATGGCTCAGTCATATCTAAGTGTTGTGGTTTAGGGGGAGCAAGGCTACTTGATGAACATGTTTTATGCAGCTGGTTATTGTGTAGGTTGTGTAGACACATAAAAATGACCTAGACTCACAGGCTCTTCTTCTAACCCTAGTTAGGACATTTTAATTATGTCCCTAACTCACTTCCAATTATTAATTAGATAACTCTTAATTATTTAATTAATTCATGTCCCTTTCTATTCTTCTTGATTATTAAATAAATAAAAATAATTGTCACTAATTGTCTAAAGTCCTCTTATAATTAAATAATTTTCTTGATTTTGTTTATTTAATTATGTCACTAATTAAGTCCTCTTCTTCTTAAAATTAAATAAATTCTTATTTATTTAATCCACCTTCCACTATAATTAAATAATTATATTTAATTATCTAATTATTCATTAGCCTCTTCTCTCCTAACTTAAAAAAAGATTAATTATTTAATTTGGTTCACTTTCCTAAATTTTAAATTAAATCTTTATATTTAATTTAAAAGGTTGTATTTGTCACATTCCTCTAATAATTAAATAATATCTCTAATATTTAATATTCCACCTAAATTAAATAACCTTTTATTATTTAATTTCTTCTAAATCCTATTTAGTTAAAATAAGTCCCAGCTCCCAAATTAAATAGTTTTATTATTTAATTCCCCCTCTTTTATTATGCTCATTTTCAATAAATTTATTTATTTAAAATAAGTCTCATTTAAATTCCCTCCTTTAGTAAATAATTTAATTTAAATTATTTACTATCACATTACCCCACCCTTTTGAATTAAAATAGTTTCTTAATTCAAAAAGTCAACATCTCCTCGTAAATCAAATAATTTTAAATTATTATTTGATTCCCCAACGACTCTGTTTTCTGTGCCCGAAATCTTTTGTCACATGTTTTGTTAGCCCTTGATTTGATTTTCAAAAAATCAACCTTGTCCATTCATTTCGAATTTAACCTAATGTTGCCCTAACCCTAATTGTGTGTTGCTTTATTGAATCTTGTCCACAGATCCTAGGGCACTTGTCAATCTTTAATCTCATCCGTCCATACAAAATTGCATTTTCTATAAAATGTCAATTTTGTCTTCATTTTGAGATCCCTATCTATCCATTATTATCTCTCTCTCATATCATCTTACATTGTCATATTTTATCATCTAACATTGTCTTTTGCAGATCATTTACATTGCATGTAGATTTATATTCTCTTGCATTTTAGATTAAATCCTTCAACACTTGCTAGGTCATGTCATAAACTTATTTTGCTCACACAAATGCTGAGGGCATCCATCATATTGCAGCAAGTAGAGGAGGTTCAATAGAAGTGAGCCATGGAGGAGAGAAATGGGTGAGACTATTCTAGTCTCATTCCTTTTCTCTTTATTCCTCCTTTGCATTTTATTGATTGATTGATATTATTATTGCATGCATGTTCTAACCCTAGTTCAATCTTGCAAGGAAATATATTTAGATCATTACATTGGTTAACTTGACATATTTTGACAAATTTTAAAGATATTTGGAGTTGAATCCTTTTCGTTGCAGGTTTTGTTGGCTTTTTGTTGCAGGTTTTGCATCATTTTGGAGACAAAACCTTAGTTTTCAAAGATTCGACCATATTTCTCAAATGGCTGCGTATTTTTTGAAAAATTTTGTATTGCAGGTTGGGGACAATATCTAGAGCTTCCAGTCCAAAATTCAGATTTTTTGGAGCTGTTTTTAATTTTTAATAATTTTCTTTGTTATTTTCATTAAAAATCAATTTTGAGAGAAAAATAGAAATTTTTTTGGATTTATTTATATTTTTGGAAAGCTCTCAAAATTTCAATAGGGGTCTGTTTTTTTGGTTTTTAATTTTCCTGCAAAATAATTCGACAAAAGATAGATCTTTAAAACTTAGGGTTTTACAAAGATTGACTTAAATATCACAAACTGTTGCAGATTGGTTCACAATTTTTTTTTTTGCAGATTTGGAATGATGTCAGGCACCTTCAATTAAAAAATAACATTTTTCGAAACTGGTTTGAAATTTTAATAATTTTTTTTAATGATTTTTCATAAAAAAAATTTTTGGATGCAAAACACAAAATTATTCTGATTGCTTTACATTTTTGGAAAGCTCTTTGAATTTTAGTAAGGGTTTATTTTCTATATTTTTACTTTTGATGCAAAAATTAGTTCCAAAAATCAGATTTATTTTGACTAGCTAACCCTTTAATACTGGTGATCAATAATAGAAGTATCCTCTCCCCTTGCGCACTTGTGCGATCCTGGGTGTAAGAGAAAATGTTATTGACTCTAGGAATTGGGCTTGCACTAGGTCAAATAGGGTTAGGGAAACACTCTTTATCTGTTTAGTAGCTTAAATATTTTGGGTTACTAATTTTTTTTTGTTTGCAGCAGCTTGTGGCAAGGAGTCTAACGATTTTTACTTGTTCATTTTATAAATCTTAGACAAACTTGCATTTTACATTCATGGGTTAAAATAAACATGCATGCATACTCATTGGGCTAAAAAGAACACAACTTGCATTACAACTCATTGGCTTAAAATGAATCTGCATCTTCATAGCATTGGGTTAAAATGAACTTTTAGTTAGCTCACACTACAAACGGTTAAAATGAACCCCATGTTTTGACAAATACTATAAACGGTTAAAATGAACTCCATGTTTTTTTATGTTTGTCAACACATTTTGATTTGGGCTTAAAATGAACACCATGCGAGTGTGAGTTAGGATATTCATGTTTTCACTTGTTGTTTTTAAACAAGGATCGATTGAACTATGAATATTCTAATTTTCTTTTGTCAACTTTAGAAAATTGGGCCTGCTTTGGTGGGAAAAAGTACTCACCCCAAAGCGACTCAAACCGGCAACGAAGCTTTTTAGCCAAGCTACTTCCGACCGGTATATAAATGTGAATCTCAAGGGAAAGCCTAAGATTACGAGTGTAGATATGTTATACGGACCAAGTAGTACTCCCCAAAACCCTGTTGAGCTTAACCTCTTCAGGCTGGAGTGCCTCCATAATGGAGCTTAATCTTGGCCCCATGTATAACCATTCGAACGGATGTCTGAATTAAATCCCTTGTTTTAGCAAGCCAAAAACCTTCTATTCTTTGGTACAACAACGGTCGTTGTGATGACACCCGCACCTGCGCAGTTCTTAGTAGAGATGATCAATCTGCCATGGGAGTTTCATGGAGGTTGGAAGCTTGGTTGCCCTGAGAAGTGAGTGCACTGTAAGGGGGAGCCTGTGGGGCCAAGCTTCTGAATTCATCCGCTAAGGATATGCGGTTAGTGGGATCCAAAAGAATATTGTCCTTGTAGCCATAAGATTTTGTAAAATGACTTCTATGTGGTTGATTTTTAACACCATGTGTTTGCCAACTATTTTCAGACAATTCCAACAAATAAACATCAAACTTGCCAAAATCTGAAACAACTTTTCCAAACTAAAACAAATCTTTGCAATCAACCTAAAATTTTGTCAAATCACTTTTTTTTTTTTTTTTTCCATCATGAACCACATTTGTCAAATCAAGTCCTCAATTTTGCACACTTTGGGATAGGAAAAATTTCCTTTCTTTGTCAAACCATTGTCTCAAAAATTAAATTTTCATTGGACCAAGTCAAACAAATCAGTCCTTAGTCATTTTCCTTTGGTGAGCTACTTTCAACTCATAAGTCTAGTGTGGAAATCTCACCTTGTCATTTTGTCATCTTGTCCTTCAAACTAGTCATTTGACAATCCAAATCGAGACATTGGCCAAACTTTGAGTGGTTAGAAAACCTTTCCTAAAAATCATTTGACATAAGGCACTCATTACCACTTTGCATTTGACATTCCTTTTTGTCCCCATTATCACTTTGCATAGTCTTAGTCTCATGCCATCCACCATCATGTCTTCAAGCCACTTTGATATGCTTGCTAGTCAAATTGAATGCCAATTCATTAGTAATGGTCAAGCACAACTTTCTAGGGACTTCAAAACACTTTACCTCCAATCCAAGTCCAAATTTACAACCCCTAGCCCTCCATCCATCTATCCATCTTGCCAACAATCCATGAGTCCTAGTCCTCTTTCCATCTACTATCAAGAGTCCCCTAACACCATCCATGGCACTAAGTCACAAACTTCCATTGGTCATACCCACCCTAACTTTGACAAGGGAAATCAACCATCCATCAATCCAAACCAACTATCCACATCATATCCTAGTCCTTCATTCGCATCATATCCTATTCATTCATTCACATCATATCCTAATCCTCTATCCACATCATATTCTAATCCTCCATCCACGTCATATCCTTGTCATACATCATTATCCTATTCTAATCCTTCATCTCATCCTAGTCCTTCATCCCTCAACCAAGTCCAAAAATCCATGTCATATCCTAGTCCAACATGCACCAATCCATGCCAAGACACTCCATCCCAACATACATTTTGTCATGAAAACATATCTAGTCATGGTCTCCAAAGTCCCATCTCCTTGCATACACTTGAGGATACATGTCAAGAGGAAATTGCAAAGCACAACATTCTAAAATCACCATTATGTCAAGATCAAGGTAGTCCATTCCATGACTCCATCTTTATGTCCATTCAAGAAGTCCTCCTAGACCATCATGTCATTCAAGATGACCCTATCCTTTGTCAAGACCCTATCGTTGATCATGACATTCAAAATGCACCCATCTTTGATCAAGACACTATCTTTGATGAAGAAGTCCAAAATGATCCACTCCTTGACCTATATTCCATTCATGATGAAACACTTGAAGATGACCCTCTCCAAGCTTCCAACATTGATACTACCAACAATGAGACACTTTCCTCCATGGGACACATAGACAATCTACCTCTAGAACAAGATTCTCCTAGCATGGACATATTTGCAAATGATCAAGCTATAACTGAATTCATTGGGCTTTATGACAATGACCATGAAGACAGTTTTGATATCAACTTTGAAGCACCAATAGAATCATCAGAAACTGATATGTCAAAAAATCAAACCGAAGATGTCAATCAAAAATCTGTCCAAGATGTCAATGAAGCTACAACATCCTATCAATTAGGATCATCTATCTTTTTCAAAGAAGGCTTTCTTAAAGATGAGAAGATTTTGAGCATTAATTTCCACAATAAGGATGGGTTAGCATCTTGCTTCCAAAGTAACAAGTATCCCATCACCAATAAAATCTGTCAAAACATGCATTATCAAGGAAAAGGACTAGGCCTACACGAGCAAGGAATTATTGAACCCGTACAAGTTCAGGAAAATTACGGACATCAAGGTCTTGGCTATTCATTAGTCAGAAAATCTAATGATGTTAATGATACCTCCTCGATATTGGGGGCAACTTTATCTAATACAAACATCAAAATGGATGTCATGAGTAGTCCTTGTCATAATATTGTTGCCAACACCCCTTCCCTCCACACCCCAAATCGTCATTCCAACATGAATAAGCCTTCCATTTGGAACCAACAAAAACAAAAGTATTACAAATCCAAAGTTCAAAATCACATGTCAAAGGCCATGGAATTAAACAAAAAGTCAAGTGGACAAATAAAGCTAAAGTGGATCCCAAAACAAAATGGATCAAGTCAAGAAAAGAATGAATCAGGCAAAGAAAATAGGCCAAATCCAAAATTCAATCAAAATGTGGAGCCACAACACAAGAGGACTCCCACATACAATACATGTCCACCTCAGTCAAAATGGCCATCAAGAAAGACATATAAAATTGTTGGTTCCAAACACTATCCTAATAAAAATTCCCAACTTCATCATCCAACACCCCAAGTTTGGAAAATAAAAATCAATGCATCCAAACGTCCAACTAACCTATCCACATCTACCATCATCCATCATAATCCTACATCTTTCCTAAATTCCAAACGTCCCATGTCACAAATTCATCGCATCTTGGCAGCAACACTTTATCATAAGGACTCTCATGATTCTCTATCATGATGTGTGTATTTTGATAAGGCCAACTCTAGTATCAACAAGGATCACAATGACATCAATCAGCTGTATGCAAGCGCTATCATCCTGACAAGGCAACTACTTCAGAAACGTCATTATTGGCATTTCATGGCACTAGTCTCTAAATCGACATCGTCAAAGGCTTCAACATAGTTAGTGGTCATCTAAAACATCAAGGCTATCCTGAAAAATGCAAAAATACAAAAAAAATGAAAAAGACAAAAATAGTAAAGAGAAAAATTTTGTCCAATGGTGAAAACCTGGCAAACCGACGCTTTGGATAAGTACCATGATGAAAACCTGGCAAACAAGCATCATGTGTAGAATAAATCATCTATGTGGACCATTACACTTGGGGGCAAGTTGTCTCATCTCCCATGCCCTTCACATGAAATTTATTATGACATTTGCATCTACCCATCTAAACCTTATCATGTCCATCCATTGTCCCACCTATTTTGATCTTGACAAAGATTGGGGAAAAAACACAAATCATGCTTTAGAAAACTTTTTGACATGTCTATCTTCTGGTCATACATTAATCATTGAATATCATGTCATTACCACCATAGCCTCATGTGTCATCATCCTTGGAGACCATATGATATTCTCCTAGTCCAAACCATCCATTGTCCTTTTATACCTATCACCCATCTTGGTTTCCCTTATCAATGGTCTCAACATCCCTCATCATCCCATCTAGTTCCCATCAAGTCATTCCAAATAAAACAATATGGAAAACCTGACCCATCATCCAAAAATTCCTTGGCTTTGTCCCTGGCCCTGCTGCAGACTTTTATCCTATTGTCATATCATTGTCATCCTCACGTTGTTTCGAGATGTGTCCTTCCCATGTCAAACAACGTTGTCATTGTCATCGTCACCTGTCAATCGGTATTCAACTTGACTAGTAGAAAAATCATGGATGTCCTTGGATTCATGTGTGTTGGCATCATTCACATGCATTTGTCACAATTTTCATAAAACATCCAAAAGTCATAAAAATTCGAAAAAGTCCTAAATAAAATCCTAAAAATCGTATAAAGTTATGAAAAAAGACCTAAAAATTGAAAAATGTCCTGAGAAAATACAAAAGCATCCAAATCAATGTCAAAATACCAAAAATAGAGTCGAAGTAATATCTTGTCAATCCATTCGGTCACATCAAATAATATTTTGTCCTTGTCCAAACTACGTTGTCTCTGTGCATTTGCTACGTAGGCAAGATTCATCTTTGAATCCCTGAGACATTAGGTTAGTCCTTCTAGGTTTGTCAAAATAAAATCATGATTCAAACTCTTGTCCTTTAGACAACGTCATTTTTCATGTCTAACTACAAGGTCTATGAGTGCATGACGTAGGTAAGGCCATCAATCGATGAGCCCCCGAGGTCATACTAGGTCAGTCCATTAGGGTTCATGGCACAATATTTTCACACACATCAAGTTTTCTTCAAATCACGCA
Organism: Sequoiadendron giganteum; assembly: GCA_007115665.2. Lineage (NCBI taxonomy): Eukaryota > Viridiplantae > Streptophyta > Pinopsida > Cupressales > Cupressaceae > Sequoiadendron > Sequoiadendron giganteum. Next base: position 608,544,017 of record CM021108.1, on the reverse strand, counting down.
AATCTTCCATCAATCTAGAGCAAGCAATCTATCAACAATCTGTTTCATCGGCAATCTTTGTCAATTCAACATATCAACAGTGACATGTAATCAAATTCTATCAAGACAATTGAACTTGGCAAAACTTTGGGGTTTTTCTTTAGATGTGTCCTTCTGAAGAGAAATTTTCATCAGTCCTTTATGCTTTTGGATGTGTCCTTCCTAAGCATTGTCCTCATCATCTGGCATTTTGATGGATTCTCCTAACTCCGAGAATTGATCTCCTAAATATCAACGTCATTCAGGATGTGTCCTTCTTGAATTTGATATCGCTCAACAATTGGCAACCTTGATCTTAACACACTTGGCAAATACTTGGCACTTGTCTTTGGCCTTTTCATCATGTTACTAGTTTTTCAATGAGATCCCGACAATAGGATTTAGAGAAACAAATGATGTCTCATGACGTTGTCTTGTCTTTTGACACTCATGTTACTAGTTTCTCAGCGATGTCCTGACTACGAGATTTAGAAAAACAGCATGTATCATGATGGTGGCATTATTTTTGTTCTTTTGGCAATCATGTTGCTAGTTTCTCGAGGATGTCCTGGAAACAGGATTTAGAGAAGCAACGACGTTTCATGGTTTGTCCTTGTCTTTTTCTTGCTTGCGGTTGGTTATGACAAAATGACTGGGCAATTGCGCTCTTAGTATGAATCATGATTCATCCTTGTCTATGACTGCTTGTCTTACGTGATGGTGCGACCTTGCACACCTTGATTTATGTCATATCATGGTGTTTGTTGGCCATTACAATAATCTGCCCAATGATGATTAAAGAGCAATAAATATTAAAGTCCTATGGTAAATGTTGAAGGATTTGGTCTAGGAACTAACATGCATCTCATATAGGCATTGCATCCATATCATCATCCATATATCTTTTTCACTAACATTTCTTTGTCTCTCCATATTCTAGTCTTCTCATCCATTTCGACAGCACACCCATGTTCTTGGAACCCGTCTATCCTCCCAAGGGGGCATACCGCAACCCTCCTTGTCATTCCTCCTCATCTTATTTTGCACTGGGGCATATGTTTGACTTATTTTCTTTGCCACAATGCGACAGGCTGCATTATGACAAAGAGGGGCAAATGTAGACACATAAAAATGACCTAGACCCATAGGCTCTTCTTCTAACCCTAATTAGGACATTTTAATTATGTCCTTGAATCACTTCGACTATTAATTAAAAAATTATTTAATTAATTCATATCTGTTTATTCTTCATGATTATTAAATAAATAAATTGTATTTATTTATTTAATGCGTCACTAATTGTCTAAAGTCTTCCTATAATTAAATAAATTTCTTAATTTATTTAATTATCTTTGTCCACTATGTCTTCCTGATTATTAAATAAATAATTTTTATTTATTTTATATGTCACTAATTAAAAAGTCCTCTTATAATTAAATAAATTCTTTATTTTATTTAATTATTGCCACCTTCACATTCCCCTCATTTTAAATAAAATCATTTATTTAAAATAATCCCACCACCTAAATTAAATAATTTTATTATTTAATTTCTCCTATCACCTCTTTTATTGTGCTCATTTTAAATAAATCTTATTTATTTAAAATAAGTCCCACTTTATAAATTCCCTCTTTTAGTAAATAATTTAATTTAAATTATTTATTGTCACATGACCCCACCCTTTTTGAATTAAAATAGTTTTTAATTCAAAAAAGTCAACATCCCCTCTTGAATTAAATAATTTTAAATTATTATTTGATTCCCCAACGACTCTGTTTTCCGTGCCCAAAATCTTTTGTCACATGCATTGTCAGCCATTTGATTTGATTTTCTAAAAATCAATCTTGTCCATTCATTTTGAATTTAACCTAATGTTGCCCTAACCCTAATTGTGGGTTGCTTTATTGAATCTTGTCCACAGATTCTAGGGCACTTGTCAATCTTTAATCTCATCCATCCATACAAAATTGCATTTTCTATAAAATGTCAATTTTGTCTTCATTTTGAGATCCCTGGCTATCCATTATTATCTCTCTCTCATATCATCTTACATTTTCATATTTTATCATCTAACATTGTCTTTTGCAGATCATTTACATTGCATGTAGATTTATATTCTCTTGCATTTTAGATTAAATCCTTCAACACTTGCTAGGTCATGTCATAAACTTATTTTGCTCACACAAAGGCTGAGGGCATCCATCATATTGCAGCAAGTAGAGGAGGTTCAATAGAAGTGAGCCATGGAGGAGAGAAATGGGTGAGACTGTTCTAGTCTCATTCCTTTTCTCTTTATTCCTCCTTTGCATTTTATTGATTGATTGATATTATTATTGCATGCATGTTCTAACCCTAGTTCAATCTTGCAAGGAAATATATTTAGATCATTACAATAACTTGACCTCACAATCATATACAAACCTAATAAATTGACTCAAATAAATTATAAATTACCTTTTTACAAGCATAACATGATGAAGATGCAAAATTTACAAGATTATGTTTTCAGATCTCAAGGGCATGTCATAAGATTGCACATTCTCTAATACCATTGACATGGTTGCAGCCTCTTCATTGGCCTCGACAAAGCATGTTTCAAGAATTACCTTGATTTCTTTCCTAACATTTTCAATTCTATCTTCTTGAGATTCTATCAAGAGATTGCTTCTGAGATTTTGAACTTCAGATTCATTTTCCTCTAGTTTTTTGCCTAGCCTTTCAACCTCCCATTTGTGTTGTAGAAGGCATTTTCTTCATCCTCATGTGCCCAAGCTCCATAAACTCATTTTCCTTACATTTATACTCTTCAAAATTCTATTTGAATTTAGATATTAATAACCTGATGTTATCTTCACTCTTGAGTTGTATGTGAGCCTCCATTTTCTTCATTCTTTTCATTTCTTCAATCTTCATTCTCAATTAGTTTAACTTCTTCTTCCTGTTTAAATTTCCTTTGTAATGCTTTTTTCTATATCTTTGGTGACTATGGATGCATATTACTTCTCAGCAAAAAACACTACCTCACCCTCTTTTGAGTGTAATATGTTCTCAAAACCTTGAAGATGTCTCATTTTGATTATCTTTTCTACTCTACGCTACAACTAACTTTTCACTATCTTCATCCCTTTGTGGAATTTCTACCCTCTATCCATGTTATGATATTATTTTCTACCTATTTATAACTATCCACCATCATATCTCACAGTCCATTTACCATTACCACCAAGAAACCTAATGTAGTGTCTATGTACCATTCTTTATGAACATGATTCGGAGTCTCTCCTTGGCTATTAAGAGGCTTGTATTTGGCCAAGAAGGCTCTAATTTTTGAGTCCTTATATGGTCTAAGTCTATATTTAAAAAGTACACAACCTCCAATAATAAGATTTTCCAAGCCAAATAGAAACACCCACATTGCAACCCAACCAACATTTTCTTGTTGTCTTGCTTATGCAAGTATCATGGTCTCTTATATATAGGAGGTCATCTTTACAACTGCATTCATAACTATCCCATGTATTTTTTTGCAACTACAGTCTGAGCATTGACAAGCCTTCTTTTCTTTGCACTCATCTATATCTTCACAATTGTTGACATCATCTCCCTTAAAATCTAGGAGGACACTTACATCCACTATTCTATATTTCCATAAAATAATAATATGATTGTCCATCTTGGGTACTATGCCAGCAGCCACTATTATTGATCTTGCATGATGATGCATGATTTGGGATATTCTTGTGATCAAGAATAATGAGTTAACTTGGAGTCTGCAAATACAGCTTCTCACTATCATACTTATGCTAGATCATGTTGACTACAACCTTTGTTTTCATCTTACTCATGAGTTACCCTTATGCCTCTACCCCTTATGATCATGATCACTATCCTTGTATCCATTTTTTTTTAACATTCGGGTGTAAGGGTGCATGTTTATATATATTGAGTTGGATGCCTTATATGAAGCATGATATTTGAAAACATGTCTTAAATGAAACTTCAACCATGATATCCACACCAATACCTCTATTACAATTATGTTCAATATAATTCATGTGTTTCATTATGCACTGAGAAAGTGGCCCACAATGGGATTCATAAATATGCATCAATACTTTAAGGCAGTCCTATCATCAACAAAAAATTTCCCATATGATTGTATAACCCTTAGAATAAAAGAGGCCATTTCTGATCTAAACTAAGCTTTTCTAATAACATTTATAATTGTATCGATGTGTGACCATTATGCCATGGATTCAACAAGCTTCAAAATCCCTATCTTTTGTCACATGTTGTCCTTTAAAAACTATTTTCAAGAATCACTATAGTGTTTGTTCAAATTTGTTCTAGTTTTTTAAACATTGTTATGAACTCTTCATAGCTAATGTATCCATCATTATTTGTATCTATTTTATGCATAATACCACTCATAATTGAGTACATTTTCTTTCCTAAAGAAATCTAAGGATATGAAAGATACCTAAATTCTCTCATTATAGATTTCACACTTGAAACAAACTAATGGCATACCTATCATAATGAGATTACATGCAAGGTTTGTATCATGAGGATATGAAGATGACCTCCTTGAAACTCTCCAAATTTTGCAACATTGGTAACTCTTACCTCCATTTTCTACAATGTCCTTATTTTCTACAAGTTAGTATAAAGTCCTTATCTATGACAAGTCCATATTGAGACCAAAGGTCCTTATCTCCTACAATTTTTTATAAATTAGGTGAAATATATTTATCATCATGAGGTATCTCAATAAGCCCTCTTGTAGCATTCAATGAATATCAACAAGTTCTCCATTCTGTATGGATTCCATGAGAAATTTATGGTTATATACCTTCAAAAATACCCTGATAAACTACCTTATAATGAATCCAAAAATAGACATCAAAAAAATCCATAGAAATTTTCTTGTCATGGTATTCGTCATTTCTTACCATCACCATGAGACCACATTACTTTGAGGCATTTTTTCAAATAGTTCACTGCCTTGTCTATGCTTTTAATTAAACAAAGAAACTAATGAAAGTGATAAAAAACTTCACATTTGTTGTTTCATTTTCAAATGTTGACATCAGATAGCCCTAGTGATCTTGCTAGCACAATGGACCATGGAGTTTCTACATTGATAGCTAGCTCTGATCCTTTGAGAGAGGTATGTGACAGATTAGTCAATTTGATATTTCATTTTCTCTTATATGGTATATTATTAAAAAAAATCATGATACTTACATATGCAGTTTAATTACTATATTAATGGTTGCTACAAGTGGTTGTCACTCGAGATCATTGAGATGCTAATGTTTTAAATGAGCGTGATAATTATTTGTTTGCAAAAAGTGATTATTTTGTTATATGTCATTCCATGAATCAATTTATATATATTAACATCTATACTTATTGTATCAATTGAAGCTCTAGATGAGTGAAGGGAGGAGGACTAGTGAGCACATTCGAAAGACAAAAGAACCAATAGAAACTACATCCAACTGACTGTTAAAGGCAAAAAGTGATATTTTTCCTTCCCCTAGAGTGAAATGAATGTGTATTAGGGTCGTTTGTTGTATGCCTACATGGCATTTTTGAACATATGTTTTGTACTATCAACATATGTGACATTTTATGTCCATATGGCTCTTTTGCAGTAAACCTGTATAACTTTATTAGATATATTGTATTATTTTATCAACATATATCATTGTATAGCCTTAGGACTTTTTGATTAATGTAAATCTTATTTTACCACTGCTATTCTTGAATGATGTTATCATGTGTATTATGTAAATTGATGTTTACATATGATTCTTAAACCTATTAGCTTCGTATGGGGTGGCTAAGGGTAATCCTAGGCCTATTGGGTGTGGGGGAGTGATAAGGGATGATAATGGAATTTTTATTTTAATGGTGACGCTCCCCTTGGGCACCCAAACCAACCACCTTGCTAAAGCCATAGGGGCTTTCCAAGCTTTAAATCTTGCCCGTCAACTGAACTTCAAAAATGTGTGGCTAGAAGGGGACTCGAACAATATCATCTAATGTATTAAGGGCCTCCAAAAGCCTTCATGGACTATAGAGAGTTGGATTAATCTATCTAAGGGGATTATAAACTCTTTTAAAAATTTCTTCATTTCCCATGCTTACCGGGAAATTAATACAGTGGTAGACTTCTTTTCCAACAGGAGTGTTCAGGCCTATGAGAAAATCATGTGGCAAAGGGGTGACAAGTTGGAGGCTGATTTCATAGCCTTATTGAGGTATGATAGAATTCACGAGAAGGCTTCAAAATCCCCTATTAATTAATGATTATGGGATATGAGTGTCATTCCATGCAGTCTTGGAACTAATGTTCAATAATTTCATATCGATGGCCAGAGTACCAAAGAATTAATAGCCACTCCGATATTTTTTGCCTCGCACGCTTTCTAGGTATTTTGGCTATCACTCTATGTGGCTTTCAAGAGTCTTCTGAGAGGGCTTGTAACTCTGCGAATATGGGTAGTGAGCATTGTCGTGTGGAACAGACAGACTGTGAGGAGCTAAGGAATAATGCTAAGGTGTGGCCACTATTGGAGAAGGGTGGTCTCACCTCTTATATTGAAAAAATACATGGTTGGGACCAGAAGGTCACTAGGTATTTTGCTAAGGAATGGAAGAATGGTAAAGTAAATTTATTTGGGAGAAAGTTTTCTATCGATGAGCAACTAAGTGTTGAGGTGATGGGGCTTTCCATGGAGGGTCTCAAATTCTACAGGGATAGGAAACTTTCAGACCAGGCTGTGAAAAATTTTATGCAAACAAAGAAGGAAAAAGAGGACCTGTGTAGGGTTTCCAAAAGCAATTACGACTCCAAGAATATTAAATTGCTCTGGCAGGAGGCATTGAAGGTGATTATGGAATACATCACTTTGGATGGGAGATACACTAGGGTCTTTGGCTACCATTTTGTGTTCCTCAACCATCTCCGACATCAAGTAAGGGTTTCTTTCCCTTTCTATCTTTCCACCTCTATGAATTCCAATGTTAATGACCATAGCATGAACCCTATTAGATACCCTATCCTTCATGAGGGCTTTCTTGTCTTAATTTTTGAGCATTTTAAAGCTATGTTGGCTCTATCCCAATTATCCCCTTCTCCCCACTCTGATTCTACAAAGGATGAATTGGGCACTAGTTACACGGAAAAGGAAGAATGGGATATAGATTTGGAGGATGAGGTTGGTCAGCCCTCGAGGATTCTGGGGAAGGGTAGTAGCAAAGGCAAGACAAAAGCTAGTGCCCCCTCTAAACCTAGTTCTATAACCTCTAAAGGTAGAGTTAAGGTTCTTTTCTTGGGTTTTGAAGAGGCTAAATCTAAGGCGAAAGGAAAATATATTGTCTCCCCCCAGGAGAAGGTTAAAACAAAGGATTTGGAGGATCCCTCCTATGATAATAATCAAGATGATTCTCAGTCGGCCCCCTCGTCGAAATATTCTAGCTACCCTGCCACTAATAGAGAGGATAGGCCTCATTTTCCCCATGATCTCAAGGCATATGACCATTAATTCAAAGTTGAAAATGAGTTTTCTATTGATATCCTTGCCATTTCTCGTAATGGGTCTATGGATTTTTTCAGACTGATGAGATGGGTTTTTTTTGAGATTAAGGAAATTAAGCTGAAATAGAGGGCTATAAGTAGCAAGTTGGAAGGGCTTGATCTGATTGACCACACAACAAGAGATAGAGATGGGGCCACTAATTTATGGACTAAGGAAGAAAAGAAATACATGGTAGACTACCTCAAGAAAACAGTTGAAGAGTTCTAGCAATTTAAGAGTAACCATGATGAAAAGCTTTCTTCTATGAAGGACAAGCTTAATAATATAAAAGAGTCTATCTAGATGGTGATGGAAATGAGCCACAAGATTTTAAAATCTACTACAAACACAATGAATATTATGGTTGATAATCTGGAGAATATTTATCAGGAGAAGATAATTATGGATCTAGACGTTGAAAAAGAATAAAGCCAGGCGGAGGGTGTCAGTCTGAGCAAAAGAACTAGAGTGAATCTAAAGAGAAAGGATGACAAGGACCCTATCAAATTCATGAGATAAATAAAGCAACATTAAATATGAACAATTTGGAGCAGGAGGTGGCAGACATACTAAGGAATTTGGCCTAGTGGCTAGACTTTTGTTGGGTTTTTGCTAGTTTTTTGTGGCGCTACCCATGGGCTGGTTCTTTTTTTATCTTTTTTTCTGGTAGTTTACTATTCTTTGATTTGTACTTGTTCATGTTATATCTATCTCTTCTTTGTTGTTAAAGGGTTTTGGGGCCCCTTCAAAACCTATTTTTTCCTTAATCAAAAACCTATTAGCTTCTTTAATAAACTATTCAGCCTTCTTCTTAAGTAGCTCAATAAAGCATTTCTATATGAGTGTGCATTTCATGTGTATACTGGTGACTTATGTGTATTCATACTTTGTGACTTACTTCTATACATGTGAATACTTTGTGACTTGTAACGTGTACTCATATGTATACTTCATGACTTGGAACTTATGATTTACGTGTATTCAATTATATACTTTGTGACTTACGTGTATTCAAATGTATAATTTGTGACTTACATGTTTCATGTGTATACTTTGTATTCATGTGTATACATAATGACTTATGTGTATTTGAGTACTTGTGCTTCACTTATTCACATGTATAATTTATTTATTCACATGTATTCATGTGTGTGTTTCATGCTTTCGATGTATAATTCATGTGTTCACGTGTATGCTTCATGATTCATGTGTATACATCATGTATTTATGTGTATGATTCATGCTTCTTGTTTATACTTCACGTATTAAATTTATTCACGTGTATGCTTCATGGTTCCAATTAATAATTCATGTGTTCATGTGTATTCTTCATGATTCATGTGTATACTTCAAGTATTCACGTGTATGCTTCATGCTTCTTGTGTATACTTTATGTATTACGTGTATTGACATGTATGCTTCATGATTCATACGTATACTTCATGTGTTCACATGTATTCTTCATGATTTCTTTGTATACTTCATGCACGACATGTATTCATGTGTATGCCTCATGGTTCATGTGTATACTTCATGTGTTCACATGTATGCTTCATGTTTCCAATGCAATGTAGCTCAAACCACTCTGACATGTTTGGGTGGGAAATAGGAACATTCATAGCCTAAACGTACACATTTAAATGTGTTGGAACTTTCAATTTGGTTGCATGAGTTGTATAATGAAAGTTACACCCCTTTGCAACTTTACAATTCTTGCATTTGACATTTTTTCCATCGACTAAAAACTATACACCACACGAAAACACCTCATATATATCAAAAACTAAGAGAGGTTATTGTAGATGGGACCTACATTATCCCATAGCCTTAGATAGAATTTTTCCAAGTGACACAGTGTTTGAATAACTGCTCGTCAAAGATTGATGCCTTTTTACACTTTGGACTCTTAAGGGATATCGACGATGCAATGTAACTCAGACCACTCTGGCATGTTTGGGTGTGAAACAGGACCATTCCTAGCCTAAATTTACCCATTCAAATATTTTGGAATTGTTAGTTTGGTTGCACGAGTTGCAAAATGAAAGTTACACCCCTTTGTAACTTTACACTGCTTGCATTTGACACTTTTTTCATCAACTAAAAAGTTGACACCATGGGAAAATGCCTCAGAGATATCAAAAAATGAGAGAGTTTATTGTAGAGGGTCCCTACATGATCATGTAGCCTTAGATGGAATGTTTTTAAGTGACACGGTGTCCGAGTAATTTCTCGTCAAAGATTACTATCTTTTTGCACTTTGGACTCTTAAGGGATATCATTGATGCAATGTAGCTCAAACCACTCTGACATGTTTGGGTGTGAAACATGATCATTCCTAGCCTAAGTGTACCCAATTTGAATGTTTTAGAACTATCAGTTTGGTCGCACAAGTTGCAGAATGAAAGTTACACCCCTTTGCAACTTTACATTGCTTGCATTTGACACTTTTTCCATCAACTAAAAAGTCGACACCATGGGTAAACACCTTAGAGATATCTAAAACCAAGAGAGGTTATTTTAAAGGGGCTAAATTTGATCATGTAGCCTTAGATGGAATATTTCTAAGTGACACAGTGTTTGAGTAACTGCTCATCAAAGATTGCTCCATTTTTGCACTTTGGACTCTTAAGGGATATCGTTGGTGTAGTGTAGCTCGGACCACTCTGACATGTTTGAGTGTGAAACATGATTGTTCCTAGCCTAAATTTACCCATTTGAATAGGTTGGAGCTATCAATTTGGTTGCACAAGTTGTAGAACGAAATTTACACCCCTTTCCAACTTTAGACTACTTCCATTTGACACTCTTTCCATCAACTGAAAAAGTTGACACCATGGGAAAAAACCTTAGATATATTAAAAACAGAGAGAGGTTATTATAGAGGGGCCCAACATGATCTTGTATCCTTAGACATAAAATTTCTAAGTGACATGGTTTTCAAGTAACAACTCATCAAATATTGTTGTCCTTTTGCACTTTGGACTCTTAAGGTATTTCATCGGTTCAACATAGCTTGAAATATTTTGGTATGTTTGGGTGTGAAAGAGGACCATTCCTGGCCTAAAATTATGCATCTAGATGTATTGGAACTATTGGTTTTTTCATACGAGCTGTAGAATGAAAGTTACACCCCTTTGCAACTTTACACTACTTGCATTTGACACTTTTTCCATCAACTAAAAAGTCGACACCACAGGAAAATACCTCAGAGATATCAAAAACTGAGAGAGGTTATTGTAGAGGGGCCCAACATGATCTCATAGATAGAAACAAAAATTCTAAGCTACATGGTTTCCAAGTAACTACTCATCAAAGATTGATTCCCTTTTGCAGTTTAGATTCTTAAGGGGTTTCACCGGTTCAATGTAGCTCAAACTGTTTCAATGTTTTTGGGTGTGAAATAGGACCACACCTAGCATATTTTTGGAGTTTTTCTAAATCCAAATTCTCAAGCTTCTTCAAATTCTATTCCTAGAGTTTCTCTACGGCCATAATATAGGCCCTCTCTAAAGAGAATTTCTAGATATTATCTAGCACCTCATTATAGAGTCTCTCTAGGCCTTGCACCATTCTTAGAAAGGTTGAAAATAACTTCATTTTCAAAACCATCCCTAGAGCCTTTCTCTCCCAATGAGTTGGAAATTTTGGAAGAAATTAAATAGTTGAATATTGAAATCCCTTTACTACAAGGAATAAATGAAATTGCATAGTTTAAATAGTTGTGCATCAAAAATATAAGAAGAAAGAAGAAATATCCCAATACCATTAAGGTATAGGGTCAAGTTGTTGACCTTATTTCAATGAAACTATGTTCACTAAAATATGGTGATATAATCAATCTTATGATCAAAGTTTTTATACGTGGAATAAAATTACAAAATGAGTTTGTTGGTATAAGAGATACCATTAATGTCATGTTAGTAAATATCTTGAAAACTTCATCCCTCATTGACCTATTATCCACTACCACTATCCTTCAAATGGCTAAGTAGTAACTAGTTGTTATTCCAAAGATTTTAGTTGAAAGTATCCCAGTTATGATTAGGTCATGGGAATATCAAATGGATTTTATTATATTTCAGTCATGCGCCCCTAAGAATAGTTTCCCCCAAATTTTAGGTTACAGACCATCATTGGAAACTTTTATTTCCTTTATAGACAATAGGTCAAAATACATGACCATCTCCAATGTAATTAATGTCAACTAGTTATCCTAGTTATCTTTGTATCCATTGGAAAAACATTTTATAAACCTTGATAATGAGTTATAAAATGATGAAAACACATAAAATATTACTTCTCTATATATGGTTTCTATAAAACAACATACATAAGAACTAGAGGATGAATTAGATTCACATGATCATGAAGAATCTAATTACATAAATAGTCGCTCATACATTTTAAAGTATTGCTAAATTTTACCACAATGGTCATCAAGACTTTCTAGTAGATTTTCACTATCTCTTAGTCGCTATTATTCTAAGAGGTTACAACTTTTCAAATACATAACCACCTTTCATATGTTGTATCCCCATTATTGTTACTTAAACACTTTGGTGAGTGAGTATAAAATAGTTTCCCCAATTTATCCAAGCATGGAGAAGATCATGGTTCTCCCAAGGAATACTTCAATTATAAATAATTTGTTTTTATATAATTAAAAACTTAGATTAGTTGATATTTTAATCTAACATATGAAAGCATTCTCTTGGGAATACAAGATATGAAAGAGATTCACCTAGACTTCCACACTCACCACATCTACATAGAATATGTGAGATCAATTAGATGGTTGTAATGAAAACTAAACCCAACACTCAAGTACATTGTTATTATTGAAATAGTGCAAGTAGGATTCATTTACTCTTTTTTAGAGAGCCAATGAGTTTCACCAATAGTCAAATATCCTAAAAAAGAATAGTAAATGTTGAATTTGTATAGATTATAGAGAGATCAATAAGGTAACATGAAAATACCACTTCCTTTTATCATTCATTGAATAATTCTTAGATGATTTGGTTAATAATAAATATTTATATTTCCTTGATGTATTTAATGGGTAAAACTAGATTCAAGTGGATCAAGAATATTAGGATAAAACTATGCTTACTTTCCCTTCATTAACATTTTCTTAGATCGATTTCTTTTGTTTGGGATTTTTAATGCACCAATCACTTTTGAACAAGTGATTCAAACCATATTTTTCAAACTACTTAATGATTGCATGGAAGTGTATATAGATGGTTTTACTCTCCATAGGACTTCTTTTACTGAATCTCTCTATATGGTTTTACTCTCCATAGGACTTCTTTTACTGAATCTCTCTATAATTTACACAAATTCCTTGTGCACTATAAAAAGAATTAGTTATCCCTAAGTCACTAAAAGTTTTTTATACTCTTTGATTAAGGAATTATCTTAGGTCATCATATTTCTACTAAGGCTATAAAATTAGATAAATAAATGAGGTCATAACACAATTATTGCACCCTAAAACTCAAATAGATATTAGGAGTTCCCTTTGTCATGTTATATATTATAGGTGCTTCATATAAAACTTCAATAAGATTGTAGTACCCATATTTTCACTTCTCTAAAAATACATTGAATTCTTGTGGAATATTAACAATCAATGACCTCATTTGACCTATTCAAAGAAATTTTAACCTCTACTACTCTTGAGTGGTCTATATTGGAACTTGTGCTTCTACATAAAAATATATGTCTCTAATGATGATATAGGGGAAATTTTAGGACAAAAAGAAGAGTGAGGAATACATGAAATCAACTATGTTAGGAATGATTTTATGCCATCTAAAAATAAGTATACAATAATTGAAAGAGAATTTATTGTGATGGTATGTGCCATTAACAAATTCTATCACTAAATAATTAGATATAAAGTAGTAATGTACATTGATAATTTGATGACTAAGTACTTGATAAATAAAATATTCATGAGATATCTAATCATTAGTTGACTATAAATTTTATAAGATTTAAATGTAACAATAATTGACAAATGTGGCAAATCTAACAGTATTTGCCAATTTCATTTCAAGATTGTATATTATAGGTAATGGTTATGAGCTAATTAAAGATATGTCTTCCCTAACAAGTAGATATTTTTTGACTCGATGCACACACCTTGGTCTCTTGGCATGAATAACTATCCTAGTTTCCTTTTCACCTTTCTATTGAATAAAGGAAAAATATTGTTAAAGATAATGCAAAGTTTAATTATTTAAATAGAATATTTTTAAAATGTGGGCTTGACCTTGTGTTACATAAATGTGTATAGGCTAATGAGGTTTATGACATCCTTAGATTTTGTAATGATGAGCCACTAGAAATACACTATTAAACTTGAAGTAAAAATTTCAAAATCAAACATAATTGAAATAACTTGGTTGGAAATCCATCCATCTCATGATTCTTCTTAGAGTTCATGTGGGAGATGGTACTATCTAGTTCCTTCAATGTGACAAAATGAATAAGATGCTTATTAGTTTCAATATATATTTTTTGGTGAATACAATGACCAATCACATAATTAATCTCTAGTAGAAGAGGATTGTGCATAGTGTCATCTGAAAAGAGTTCCTTGTAGTAGGTATATAAGTTTTTCATGATTTCAATAGGATTATAAATAATTTTTTATTAGGTCTTGTGAAACTACTGATCTGTCCTATGAATGTTAGTGTCACAAGTAGCTAAAAAATATTTGATTCCATAGACACCATCGATAACCCAATTGTGATGAGATCTAACTTGAAAAAAATCACCCTTATAAACTTATAAGTGACACATTTGGTGCTCTATGTTAGCAACACCTTGTTGGAGAGAGATGTCACTAGTAAACTCCATGAATATGATTATTTCTTTCTCTAACTAGCTTTGGAGAGTAATCTCATGAAATTTGTGCTACCAAGAACTATGGTGGCCATGGTCTTAGAGGAATGTCGTGTGACAAGTAAGAACACATTCCCACCAAAAAAATCATCTAGAATTAACTAATCATAGCTTCACATTACAACTTGATATAAAGGAAAAAAGATGGCAATTCTAGTGAGGATGAGCAATATTGAGCTTGAGTGGGAGGGGTGAGGGATTGGAAGTAGAATAAGAGAGAGAGAGAGAGAGAGAGAGAGAGAGAGAGAGAGAGAGAGAGAGAGAGAGAGAGAGAGGGGGGTTTATATAAATTGAAAGGTTACATGAGAGGGTAATAGAGAGATCAAGATGAAATAGATGACCAATGGAGGAGATTATTATAGGAATATCTGTAGAAAAGTAGAAATGATCTAACCTATTGAGTATTGTTTTTTTTAAGAGGTTCTAATATATAGTCATTCCATTTGAACAAGAAGAGTTGCCAATCAAAATTTACATGGGTTGGGTCAAATATTTTTAGAGAATAATGAGCAAGTGTTGAAGCTTCAAAATTATCTTGAGAAATCTACAAGGATGTGCCCCATCTTTAGTTTGTAGAATGTTCAAACATTTTGAATTCACCAACTATCACCAATAAACTATGGATATTGCTTCATTTGAAGCACAAGGAGCATAAACTAAGAAACCATTTTTTATGTGGCCTTGAATGTTGAGAGAAGTCCACACACAACTATTTTAAGTATCATTGCTAGAAGAAGCTAAGAAATTAGTAAGTATAGAAAAGGATAGGCATTCCCTTGAAATTTTAAGATAATATATGGCACCTCATGGAGAAAATGGGATGTTGAATTCTTCATAATCAGGGAGATCATAAACGTTGTTTGCTAATGAGAGTAGTTGAGAATCCACATGATGGGTTGTGTGGGTGTGAGCAATAGGGGAGCATAAATGTGAATGAAATGAGGGTTAGATGTTCCAATGGAGGAGATGCAATTATTCCTTCACTTGGGAATATTTTAGGTATCATATTTATGGTAGGGATATAAGAAATAAAGGTTCATTTAGGAGAGAGATAAATTGAAAATTTGGAGCTTGAAAAGAAGGCAAGTGTGAGCAATAGGGGAGCATGAATGTGAATGAAATGAGGGTTAGATGATCCAAGGGGGGGATGAAATTATTCATTCACTTGGGAAGATGCCAATTATCATATTTATGGTAGGGATATAAGAAATAGAATGTTCATTTAGGAGAGGGATAAGATTAAAAGTTGGAGCTTGAGAAGAAGGCATGTGTGAGAAATAGGGGAGCATGAATGTGAGTGAAATGAGGGTTAGATGATCCAACGGAGGGTATGAAATTCTTCCTTCACTTGGGAAGATGTCAGTTAACATATATTTATGGTAGGAATATAAGAAATAGAAGGTTCATTTAGGAGAGGGATAAGATGGAAATTTGGAGCTTGAAAAGAAGGTGGGTGTTTAGCCTAAATTGTCTTAGGAGAAGATAAACAATTAGGAGTTATGAGAAGAGTAGGTTGAACTAAAACAATTCAATATTATTATTAAGAAAAAAATAGAGCCATGGAAAGTTGGGAGAGAAGGACCAAATTTTCTTAAAACATAAAAAAAATAGCATAGGTTCACCAAAACATAAGGTTTTATACTAAATTTGGAATGTTTCACCAAACTTACTATAATTAGAAAGGTAATAATGGGGTTTAATGAACCTAACTATTTTCTATTTCATTCAGGAAATGAAATCCTCCAAGATAGAACTAACTTCCAGCCCTTAGGTGAGTCACTTCTATGGAAGATCTAGCAATTTCCTTTATGTGTGTGTGGACGGGGGATAAAGATCAAACACAACTTTTGAGAGATGAAAATAAAATAGAAAATGACCTCAAATCTAGAACCTAAGACTTGATTCATGTAGATGGAGCATAGATCTAACATAAGTAGTCAATTTTATGCAAATTGGATGAGTGGAAGACACTTAAAACTTACCTCAAAATCGGTTTCAGAGTGTCCAAAAATGGTTGCAAAGTGTCTAGGACCCCCTATCCAAAAATGGCGAATGGGTCCTGAGATAACTTTTTGAACTAAACTTTCAAGAGCCTCTGAAGATAGATCTAAGATGTAATTTCCCACTGGTTTCACATAAAAAATGATGGAAAATGAGTTTGGGATATGAGTTTTTCTGATCTTCACAACTTTTCATGTAACTTTGACAACTTTTGCAACTTTTTGCAATTTTTTACTTTAGAGATCTCCAATATTCAATTTTCCTACACTCTAAAATCTTTAAAACACTTAATTTTTGGTGAATGGGGGTTTGCCTTGTTCAAACCCCATTTTGGTAATTAAACCTTGAAATGAAATAATGAAAATATGTAAGGAATGATGAATGAACAACACCCTATGTTACAACTCACCAAACCTTGTAATAAACCTTGGAAAGACTGAAATATTGCATGAGATGGCTTCAATGCATGTGGATCTTGATGCTTGAATCTTTCTTTGAATCTTTGACTTGAATGCTTGGATTAGATCTTGAAACCTACATCACAATGTTAGCTCCAAAAACATGCATGATTGCAAAAGACTTTGATATAATACTTAGATCTTGAATACTACAATAAATCCTTCATAATTTTGATCTTTAATGCTCTTGATAATAGTATTTCTCTTGTATTTGATCTCTTAAAAATCTAAATAAAAAATTTCTAGTTGATTTGATAAAATAACCTTGTATTTATAGACATCTATCCTTAATTTCTTGAAAATTAAACAATACAAGTTGACCTTTGAAATTTGAATTTGGGATGATAAAAATACTGCCAAAACATGTTTTAAAAATGGGTTCCAAGGTTTAGGGAGGACCTGTTCGCCTATGGGCGAATGGGTCCCAAGTCCCTATTCCTAGAACACACATTGCTCAAGGTGTTTAATTATGTTTTGGCATTAATTGTTGTCGGGTTTCCACTTTGGAAAATGTAATTTATTAGGCTTGTAGATGTAAAATAGGGCTTATTAAGGCATAATTAAGTCCAATTTGATTAAGAGGGCCCAAACAAAGTGTGAAAATGTAAAGTACATTTTTCAACACTATATTAAGGCATTATTAAATCCATTTTAATTAAGAGGGCCTGGAAACAAAGTGTGAAAATGTAAGGGAGTACATTTTTCTACACTAAATTTAGTCCCCACTTTAGTGAGAGGATGACCTTTCATCAAAATCACACTAAAGTAGACAAGTATGCACCAAAATTGGGTCCAACTGTACAAATGTTAGTGAGATAGGATGAAAAAGAATAAGGAGGTGGCCAAACCCCCAGGATCAAGATCCCATGGAAAACCAAAATAAGAAAAAAGGGACATACATAAGATGTATGATATGCAACAACAAGGCAAGATACACAAACATACAATGTCAAAGACTTAAAGAAAGAAGGAAAAAGAAAAGACAAAAAAGGGGTGGATCAAGCCTTGAGTGTTTGTCCAAATCGATGTGGATCAAGCCTTAGCTATCTGTCCAAAAAAAAATTACAAGTGAAACCCACTATCCACTATGCAAATAAAATGCGCTCACATAGACTAGTCAAATTTGTTGTCCACTTGGTGAGCCCCGAGAAAGTGACTAAGTGAGAAAGTCATGTCAGGTCTATAGGCTGTCACTATACAATGAGAAATTCATGCCAAGTTTATAGGTTCTCATTATACTAACCATATCAAAGCTATACCTCTTGATAACTTTGATAAGGTGTCACAAAACATGATCAATATGCTTTGCTAGTGTTATACTAAATTCAACAAGAAATGCCAAAATGAAATAATGTCAATGCTAATGTAATGGTAACACTTCATAAGAGATGTATGGTATCCTCACTAAGAAGGGAACGTGCAAACAATGAACGAGGGACTATATTCCCCCACTTAAAATGTCAACATACTTGCTATGTTGGTATTTTAGGTAGAAAGAGAGGAAGAGGTGATCCTTGAATAGAATGCACACCTCAAAAAACTAGTTATCCTTGCCCCCAATCATAGAGACAAAGACAACCACCAAAAACTATCATGTTGCTGCCAAGATATGGTTGCACCTAATATTTTACCACCATGATTTGAAATGAGCAAGACACATAAAGCTACTAATGCCATATAGTGATGAACAACGTGATAGGATGGAAATCATTATCAATTAGAAGAAATAGGTGCATCAACACAAAGAAGAGCACCACGATCCTTAAGATGTTTAATTTTATCACTCAAATCTTTGCATTCATTAGTAGAATGACCATGAACTCTATGATATGCACAAAACGAACTCTTGTTGTAGAATTTCTTTCATGTTTTTGGAGGAAGAGTAATCAAGCAGGCTTTGAGAAGCCTCAATAAGATATTCTCTTGATCAATAGTATGGGACATTTATTTCTTATCCCAAGATTTCATACACACAGTAGGTGATAAGGTGTTAGTTAAGGATGAAGAAAAAGGTTGGAAACCTAGACCTTTCAAGTATGGTATAGACTTCACTTGATTTCTATCATTTTGTGCCATGTTCTCATTATATTAATGTTTAGAAAGGAGTTTATAGGTGAAATAAAATTATAATTATCATCAACTTGTATAGGTTCTACCTTTGAGGTTGGAATCAAAGTATTAGGGGAGTTGGAAGTGTTATGATCATGTTGAACTTGTGAATTATAACTTTGTTCATCTACTTCAATTGTGTATATCTTGTTTTTGTACTCAAATTTCATTTCTCGGTCAAGAGTAGATGGGACTCCTTTCATATCATGAATCCATGGTCTCCATAGGAGATTTTTTTACAAAAGAGGTCCTAGCATGATATGGATAGGGGTAGGAAAAACTATAAGTCTGACCTCAATGGGTAATGTGATCATTCCTAATGGTTGCTTGTTAACATTGTCAAAGCCACAAATATTAACATCATAGAGTTGAATAAGATTATTTTCCACACCAATTTTATCTAGGATATAAATGCTACAAACATTAAGACTTGCTCCTTTGTCTATAAGGGTGTGCCTAATTGTAGTTTCATTAATGATTACCTTTATCATCAAGGCTTCATGTTTATTTTGGATCTCAATGGAGGGTAACTCAACTCGAGGAAATGTGATAGCCAAATTTTTCACTTGCATACAATCAAAGGAGGTTACTACATCATTCAATTTCATAGAAAATTGGATATCGTTCTTTTGCAAAATTTATTGGAGCATCCTATTGTATGTAGGTGATGTTTGAATAAGATCCTATAAGGATATCTTAGCAGGAGTGTTTTTAAGTTGTTCAACAAGGTCATACTCCTTTCCACTATGTAAAGGAAAACAAGGAGCACTAGGAAATATAGGTTGATTCAATGGTAATGAAGCGGGAATGGTTTGTGGTTTCCTATTGTTCCTTGTATTATATGTGTGAGCAACATTATTATAACTAGATTTTTGTGAAACATTGTTACTATCAAGTTTCCTTGTAAAGTTCAATATATC
This sequence comes from Sequoiadendron giganteum, assembly GCA_007115665.2. Classification (NCBI taxonomy): domain Eukaryota; kingdom Viridiplantae; phylum Streptophyta; class Pinopsida; order Cupressales; family Cupressaceae; genus Sequoiadendron; species Sequoiadendron giganteum. The sequence goes on along the minus strand of CM021108.1, from coordinate 608,524,007 downwards.
TCCTAGGGATAATGGTTTCTTTTTAGGTGGTTCTATGATGGGAGGTGACTTAAGAGGCTCACTAATTAAAGGAGATCCAATTTGTGTGTTCATAACCTCAACTAATTTATCTAGATGACCTTCTAGTGAGGGGGGATCTAATGTGAAGCCAACATCTTCATTTATGCCATCCATCTTACTGTTTGTTGCGATAAATGTATCATTGGAAGAGGGACAAACAAAGTTCTCATGATGCTCAATAATTTGGTCTTCTAACACCAAGATACCCTCATCACAAGTAGGAGAGGTATCGGGAGAAGATCAACTGTGATTGTCATGATTTTATATGCTTGCATCCTCTTGTACCAAAGCTTTAGTGGATGATCTAGGTGAGATGAAGTCCTCAAGGGCTTCATCTAACATGTCAAAGTAATCACAACTAAAGGGTTTAAAGGATATGATTTCTCCAAGACTTACCATTTAGTTTTTTTGTTTTGATGTTTTTAGGTTAGTTTTTAGTTTGCAATGATTGTAAAATGAAAATTAATCTATCTAAACTATGAAATGATGTTGGAAATAAAGTTAATGTATATAGATCCAAAACTATCCACAACTGAAATATGCAAAAAATTTCCCAATTTGCAATGCCTAAACTAAATCGATGATTAGACCTAATGCATAAAATAAATAATTCTTGAAAATTGCCAAATTAAAACATTGTTTTAACAACGGATCTGGGAAGTGTAGAAAACCACAAAAAGCTTAGAAAATTTGGTTTTGAGAGGCCCTAAAGGACTCATTCTCCCATAGGTGAATGGGTCTCTACACAAAAATCAGAGTTGAATACAAGTGTAAAATGGTGCTAAATGACAACCAAAATGACCTATTTTTAAATGCAATTTTGACCCAATAAATTTATTTAAGTGACTGAAATTATGCTATTATGTAAATACTATGCAAAATCAATATAACATTATGTATTTTTTGTTGAATTTTCAAATTTAAAATGAATGCAAATGCAAGTTTACACCTAAAATGCAATACAAATTTATGCCAAATTTAGAAACCCTAAATGCAATAAATTAATTCCAATCCTAGATCTAGGGTTTGAATGCACTCCAAATCAGAAGTTAAAATGTTCAAATACTCAAGTTCACCATAATGAAACATAAAAAAATTAGCGTAGGGTTCAAAGCATATAGGGTTTATAATAAATTTGGAATGTTTCGCCAAACTTACTATAAATAGAAAGGAAAAAATGGGGTGTAATGAACCTACCTATTTCTATTTCATTCAGGAAATGAGATCCTTCAACATAGAACTAACTTTCAACCCTTAGGTGAGTCAATTCTATGGAAGATCTACCAATTTCATTTATATGTGTGTGTGGATGAGGGGTAAACATCAAACAACACTTTTGGGAGATGAAAATAAAATAGCAAATGACCTCAAATCTGTAACCTATGACTTGATTCATGTAGATGAGACATAGATCTAACAAAAACAACCAATTTCATGCAAATTGGATGATTGGAAGACACTTAAAAATTACCTCAAAACTAGTTGCAAAGTGTCCAAAAATGGTTGCAAAGTGTCCAAGACCCCTGTCCAAAAATCACGAATGGGTCCAGAGACAAATTTTTGAACTAAATTTTTGGGAGCCTCTGGAGATAGATTTGTGATGCAATTTCCCACTAGTTTCATGTGAAAATGATGAAAAATGAGCTCGAGATCTAATTTTTTGTGATCTTCATAATTTTTCATGTAACTTTTACAACTTTTGCATTTTTTGTAATTTTGTACTTTAGAGATCTCCAATCTTCAATTTTCCTTCAACCTAAAATTTGCAAAACACATAAGAGGAGAAAAAATATTTGTTTTTGGTGAATGGGGGTTTGCCTTGGTCAAACCCTGTTTTGGTAATTAGACCTTGAAATGAAATAATGAAAATATGGGAGGATTAATGAATGAACATACCTATGTTACAACTCACCAAACCCTTGAATCAACCTTGGAAAGACTAAAATCTTGCAATATTGCTTCAATGGATGTGGATCTTTATGCTTGAATCTTGCTTTGAATCTTTGACTTGAAAGCTTGGATTAGATCTTGAAACCTGCATCACAATGTTAGCTCCAAAAAGATGCATGATTGCAAAAAGCTTTGACATGATGCTTGAGATCTTGAATGCTGCAATAAATCCTTGATAATTCTGCTCTTGAATGCTCTTGATAATAATATTTTCTCTTGTAATTGATCTCTTGAAAATCTAATTAAAAACTTTCTAGTTGATTTGATAAAATAACCTTGTATTTATAGACATTTATCCTTAATTTCCCAAAAATTAAACATTAGAAGCCAACCTTTGAAATTTGAATTTGGGATGATACAAATACTGCCAAAACATGTTTTGAAAATGGGTTCCAATGCTTAGGGAGGACCCATTCACCCATTGGTGAATGGGTCCCAAGTCCCTATTCCTGGAACTAACATTGTTCAAGGTGTTTAATTATGTGTTGGCATTAATTGTTGTCGAGTTTCCCCTTCGGAAAATATAATTTATTAGGCTTGTAGATGTAAAATAGAGCTTATTAAGGCATAATTAAGTCTAATGTAATTAAGAGGGCCCAAACAAAGTGAAAATGTAAAGCAGTATATTTTTCTACACTACATTTCTAAATATATAATCAAAAATTTGATGTACCTTTTAATGACAATAAAAACAAAAAATAAGCTTATTAAAATATTTAATTGATCAAATCAACCCAAAAAGTTAAAAAACACCTTTAATGATAATCTTATAATTTTTCATACATTCTCTCTGTTAAAAATTCTTAAGCCACTAAACTTTAAAAGTACGAAATAACTCAAACAAAATTAATCCCTTCCATGTTCTCATTCTGATATTTCAGACATGAGTCATCACAAACCTCCCCCAAAATATCCAACGCAGAAATAATGAGAAAGAAGTTGTTTAATTCCACAACCATGATATACCCACTATAGCGCCATCCCCATTCACCCATTCACCCATGCAGGTTTTGTTCATCATCATCCATTGTTGTTACAGCTACAAAATTAATCTGACCAATTGATTTTCTAAATGCTCAAACTATTTTTGCAAATCGTATTTCTATTTACACAGTAAATCCATTATGCCCTATAACATCCCAAGGAGTGTAAAATTTAAACTATATATGTCTCTATTGTGTATAGCCATACTTTATAGTGATAGGAAGAGAGAAATGTAAAGATGTGTTTTTATAAATTGAGTCATGAGGTGCCTTCATTTTGATATTCTTCGAGAGTAAATAAAATTGAGGACAACACTATTTAGTCATGCAAATTTTTTTAGAATGGTTGTGCAACTTTAGACTCTTTTAGAGAACCAATTGAAATCTATATGTATGAATTGATTACTTTCTATAATTATATGACTATCTGATTATTAGATTGAATATATTGAATGCATTTAAATGTAAGTAGATAGCAACATATCACACAAACATGTGTTTAGTTGGCCCTAGACAAGAAGAGTAAAGGTGGGAAGTTGGTACGATTTGAATTTAAAGATTTAAACTTGTGCAAGATAATTCCATAACCATGAGGCAACCCTACATCTATAAACTAGTCTTGAGATAGAGAAGGTTCTAGATTTCAATGGATAATGTGCGTATTGAAATAAACATGTGAATAAGAGAGATAAATAGGTGGATAAGGTGAAAGCATAAGATTGTGCAAATATGGGAAAGGGGATAAGAAATACTTGCTAGAAAAAAATCTATATAATTAGGTAGATCTGCAACATAGGACAAGGGACCAAAATTTGTAGCAAATTATTCCATGTGGTAATATCTTTACATACTAAAGAATTCCCTCAAAATAGGCACAAAAATAAATGGAAATGACATGCCTATATGTAAATTTTACCCTAGAGGTAAATAAATGATAGCTAGATATTGATAATTTGTTATAATTGAATGTATGTATAATGTAAAAAGAAATAAAATATGCTTAACTTGATAAATATAAAATTAAATAATTTTAATATGGATTTAAATTTTATGTACTTTAAAATTTAGAATAGTAGCTAATAGATTGTTAATTTGGTTAGGAATTAGAATATTTAATTGTGACTATGTTGGGTTGAATCTAACCATCTGGGATAAATCCATGACCTCAAACATGTCCCATGTCCACAAGCTTTCCTATGTGATAATTTATACAAAATTCCTCTCTAGTTCACCCTTGACTTACCGATTTCTTTAGTTTTGCTCAATATTTGGAGCCAAGGCTAGTAGTTTTGATTAATATATTTTTTAAGTTTACAACCAAGTCATGAGGGGTATTTTTATTGATCAACCAATTAGGATTATACAAATGCAAAATCAACACTCTTTAATCATGCAATTTCTCCTAGAATATTTATGTAATGTTAGATTCATTTTAGAGCACCGATTAAAGTGTACTTATGTGTATTTTTTAGTTCCTACAATTAAATGATTGAATTCCTTTAAATATGATGGAAAGGTAACATATCCCACAAACTTGTGTTTAGCTGGTCAATTGTAGGAAGGGTGAAGGTGGGAAGTCAGTCAAATTTAAAATTAAAGACTTAAATTTGAGTTGAATGAGTTTGTGACCAGACAATTTTCTAAATATATATAAAAGGTGCTAGATCTTAGTGCATATAAAGTGTTTATAAATAAGTGTGTGCATAAGAGTGATAAATATGTGGATAAGGAAAATGTCTTAAGGGTGTGTAAAGATGGAAAAGGAGATACGTGGTATGTATATAAAATGTATCAAGTAAGTAGATAATAGAGGATAGTGGAACCAACTTTGAATAAGATTATACCATTTCTTAGCATGTCTATGTATCCAAGCACTTCCCTCAAAAAACAAAAAAATAAATGAAAATCGACAAGGGTATGGAAATGTCACCATTATAGTGTGATATAAAAATCAAAATCAAATCAAAGTTAATGGTAAATATATATAAAAAAAACAAAGTATTAAAATAAATAGATATAAAAATACATAGCATATGTTCAAAGAAGAAGATGCAAAGAAAAAAAGAGGGTCATAAATCAATGTATACATTTAGTTTTAAAAGAGTGATTGAACAAATTCTATAAGATAAATTGATAGCTATTATAATACATTAGGTTACATTAAAAATCAACAATTGAATTGTTGCAACAATAATAATTCAATATCTTCAATACAATCACAATGTAGAATTCCCCTAGGGGGTTCAATTAATAAACCAATGTCATAGCACATGCATTCATAGGTTACTAATAAACACCCCTAAATTCACTTTGATCATCCAAATTTATGTTTATGATACCACCTTTACATGTACACTTATATAACCAAAATACCTTCTTATTTTTATTACGTGTTCTATGTTTGAACTATTTGTTACATTTTTATATCCCTTTCTTATTTCTAACCTATCAACCAAAGACACTACCCATAAAACTAGCTTTGGTTTCATCCCATACATCAAAGACATACAAAAAACTTAGATGAATGAGATAATAAATATGTCATCCTATAGAAATTTTGGATATAAAATTATTTATACATATCAACCCCCAAACCCTTGTCACACCAATTTTAATAGTGAATTCACCCCAATAATAGATGTCTTTATTATAGTTCATATATATTAATCTAAACAAAAATGGAAGGGATTTAAAATACATAGTGATTCTTATAGCTAGAATTATGGTATTGCCAAATGTTTCTAATAATTATACTTAGAAAGATTTGGTAGGATTGTACTAAACCTACATGACCTTGGTGTGACTATTTTTTCCTTTGTTAACTACATGCGAGTTAGGATTAAGTAGGTACACTTGGAAGTATGAGGCTTTGATACAATGCATGGCTATGTGGTATTGAAAAAAGATAACTTCATGACCCTATCAATACCAACATATTGAATGGCATCTTCTTTGATTGACTTGTGCAAAGTGATCTATATTGGATTTGAAGAATGTAACTTATGAACACCCCACCCCCTTTTGTGTATGCTTACCAACACTAAATAATTACCCCATTAATTAAACTATCCCCTTTCACCTACTACTAAAGTAATATATTATATCATATTTTGGCTATTTAAAAATTCTAGTATACATAAGCATGAAAGGGTAGTGTTTTAGATTTGAATCAACTAAGAGAGTTACTTGACTAAAATTTCCAGATTTTGTTATAAATCTATGAATCTCGCTATATTTTAACATTAGTTACCTACCCGCCACAAGGGCGTTGTGACTTGGTGGAAGGATGCTCTCTGAGACCATCTTACTGTGGGTTCTCCTCCTTCGGGAGTTCCTTCGGTTAGTTCCTCTTTGGAGGCTAACCCTCCTGTGACTACCCAGGACCCTCTTTCGGCTATCCTTTATGTGGAGCCTTCTGCTATCTTTGTTCCGTCAGAACCTTTTGTTGATGTTGTCTTGTCGGAACCTACACGTCCTACGTTCATCGACTCTGTTGGACCTTTTTTTTTTTCTCCTATCTCTATTGCTTTGTTGTCGACTCCCTCGCTGCATGGTGGCTCCTCTCTCAGGGTGGTTGTTGTGGATCCGTTCCCCTTGCCTCACTCGTTAGTTCTCGATTTTGAGCCTTCCTGGTTTGTCATGCTGAGGAAGAAGAAGGGTCTCCCCAAATCTGTTGCCTCTTCACAGCCTCGGGTTCGGGGAGTCAATATGGACCCCTCTGGTTTGGGGGTTGTCTAATTGTTTAGTTGTTCTACAGTTGTTGGTCAGTTTTTTCTATTTGTTCTTCTAGTTCAAGTTGTGTTTGAACTATGTTTTCCTTTGGCCCTTTGGGCTTTCTGTGTAAAGGGTACAACACCCTGTAAATGTTGCTTATCTTATCAAAAACATCAGCTACCTATTTTTTTAAATAAATAAAATTCCATCTAATCTTAACTTAAGGAAAGCTACACCGAACTATACAAAATATCATTTATCCAAATAAAGTATCTAAATTTAGTGTGTAACATATTGAAATTATAAATATTAATAGATATCCAACAAAATTTAATAAGTAAAAAGGTTTTTTTTTAAATTAAAATTAAAATTCATAAATAGAGAAATAAAATAATTATTATAAAGTTTTTCATGTAGTAAATGACATATATGTAATTTAGAACAAAGTAAAAAAAATCTACCCTCGAAAATAAATTTTCACCATAGAATGAGAGCTAAATTTCTACAAGAGTATTTTCACTAGATGTATCAACTCTAAAGGGGCTCAACTAGGTGTAGAGGAGACTAGGAAATAGTGGCATATGGGGGATCCTTCTAATGCTCCTAATGAACCCCTTTCCTTGGATTTGGATTAATAGTTTAAACAACTAAAGGAGAAACTAGAGGATATGAAGGTGAAAATGGAGAAGATATTTTAAGGAAGAAGTTGTTTCATCAAGGGTGGAGTTGATGGTCCTTGAGAAAGAAGGAAATTTTGAGCTAAAATTGAAGATGTTGATCCCATGGATGTTAGTTTCCTAAGTGATCATCTATAAGAAATGGAGTCAAAAGCAATTATAACCCTCGACAACATGACAAACCACAAGATCTAATCTTATCTTCTATAATCTATTTAATGTTTGATGTCTTTTAATCACCTTTTAACTATTCTTGATTCTTTATTATTATTTATCTTTTTGGTTGACCTTTAATGATTATATCTTTTGTGTTCTAATTTCTTAATTGTACTAATATTTGGAGAGCCTTTCAAACTCAAAATTTTATGTATTAATGAAAAACTAAGTTAAATGATTCTTTAAAACCCCTATTTTTCTCTTTAATCAAATATTAAATAAAAACCATTCTCATAATAAATTAAATGGAAGATTAATATTTTGTTTTATATGTTAGATTACCGAATGGCTAAATGAAATAAATCGAACATGAATATTTTACTTTGAATGTTAGATAGCATATTAAATACTTTTAATTCTCTAATGGTTTTGGTGGTGCTCTTGTGTGATATGAAAGGGTAGAAATTATTAAATAAATAATTATATATTTTATAGTTTTAGATAATAATAGTTTAAAGTATTATTAGTTTTTAAATATATAATATTGTATTGATTTTTAATTTAAAAACTGGTTAAATATATATACAATTAGTTTAAGTAATTAATTTATATAAATTAGCAAGGAATTAATTCAAATAATAGAATTGGGAATGATAATTATAATAAGTATTTGAAAATTAAATTAATGGAAAGAAGGATTTAGTTTTAAGATTCATGATAAAGAAATGATGTGATCTTGTTTTACATTAATTTCTTAGTATAATAAAATTAAATGTTTCAAAAAATAAAAATAAATGTTATACTTGTTGAGGATTTGATTTGTCATACAAGATTGAACTATGCCACATTGACAAAGTAGTGTTTATAAACACCTCTGAGGAGTTTGCTGACTTGATTTAAGTGATTGTGCTCCCCTAAATGAGACCTTTTGACACATTAAATTAACACTGATGAGTGATATTAAAGATGATAATATGACCTACATTAAATGAAGAGTAAATAAAAATAAATAAGAATCCAACCACAAACCAAAAATATTATAAAAACATGTTATCTCAACTTTAATATATGTGAACATATATTACTATCATAATTATATTGAATACATCTACCTAAAAACAAGAGAAATGTCACAAAGCACTTGCATAAAAATTTAATTTCAATAAACATATTTAATGATGATCTTGTAATGTTCCATACATTATTACTTGTTATGAATGATTAACCACTAAATTTCAAAAGTACAAAATAGTTAGATTTTTTTTTAAATTCTTTTCACGTTCTCTTCTGCCGTGAATCATTAGAACAAATATTGATCAGCACAATCCTTTTAGAAAAAACTTCCATACACAAAATACACAAATAATAAAAAAGAAGTAATAAATATATTTAACATCATCTTCATTCATGTATCACAACTATTTAAATATTAAATCAACAAATAATATGGCAACTATTAAAACATGCTCAACTACCATATCTTCTTTCATACTTACCATAACATCCTCTCCATTCACCTCATTTAAGAGCTCATGACTGAATGCCACCATATCCACTTATATTGCTTACACTTGATCATTCGTTTATCCAGGTAAAGAAAAATAATAAATAGCAATAGATTTAATGACCATAGAGGACTATAATTATAAAGATAAAACAGTCAGGAAACTTCGATATAATTAAATAACAGTACCTTTCCATGCACAAACGTATTGAAAACAGAGATGCCAACTGTCTTCTTATCTGCTAAGAAACTTCACAGTAACCATAGCTGTATACAGTTGCATGCAACTACCCCAATAATAGCATCAAAATAAATGAATTAATTAGCTCTAAACTTATTTGTAAGAATGTTTTATAAAGATTTAATGAAACAGACTATTGTTTTTCTGATTCAATGCAATAATGATCAGAAATAAAACATTTATAGTTGCATGTGTGATGAAGTAGAGCTATTTACAGCATTGAATAAATGAAAGAAATAAATAGATGGCATTGCACTATGTGAAAACAGCACATGGTCTCTGCTTTTGTTTGATTTTGATGAGCATTGAGTGACTTAAATTTATATCATTCATTGGAAAATTTGACGTGTATACCATGCAAGAATTTTCCATGCAGAAAAGTAACGTTGATACATCCACTAAAGCCTTCCATACCATTGTTTGATATCATTCATATTCTTCTCTGTTAGGAAGTGTATTATATATTTTACATGTTTAATGCTCTTTATGTGTCAGTACTCCATTTCATCTAAAACCGATGAGGTTCTAATGACTTAATATGGCTTAAAACATAAAACTAATATTAATTTATTTTTTATCAGATCTCTTTGCATCCAACAGCATGTATTATTTAACAAAAGAAAACAAACAAATTCAAACATTTGATAGTAATTTTATATTTATTAGTTTTCAAGGTAGAATATTAATGTATCTATTGCATGTAATTTTTTTAACTGATAGTGACAGTCTAATCAATGAACATCTAGAATTAAAAACTTGACCAACAATTCTATATAGTCTATATTTAATTGTCTATTTTTAAAATTGTTAAAATATCCTTATATTTTTTCTATTGGTTCATGTTGTGAACAATCATGCAAAAATCAAGATTTTCTTTTTTCTAGATTATGTGCAATGCAATGCATTTAGTTCATTGAATCAAATTTCAAACATGCTAATGACTTGAATGACATGAACACTATTACATACATCATAATAAAATTACATTGTTGACTTAAAGGAAGTATTTTCCATATATCATTTAATAATTGGTAAGATTTTTAAACCCTGTTCAATAAATGTGAGTACACTCAATGCATATTTTATATTTGTTTATTAGTGTGTATTAAATATCACAATAAAATTTATCTATCTATAATAAATATCGAATAAAATTTATCCATCTATAATAAATATCAGAATAAAATTTATCTATCTATAATTAATATTTCAATAAAATCTACCCATTTGCATTAAATATTAAGGTAGAATTCTTTCTTTTTTAGATGGAGTTCATCCACAAACTCTTTTTTGCTACCCGATAGGGAGCATGAGCCTTTTTGGGCTGAACCTCTTTGGCTAAGAGCCAAGGACTTGAGGGGTATCCATTCCGTCAAATTCGTTTGGGGCACAATCCTGACCTCATCCCTTTTTCGGTGTCGGAGTCTTTGCACTCAGCAAGACTTGATCCTTGGTGGGCTCATTTAAAACCTTTCAACTTCACCTAATATACATGTATATATATACATGTAATAATATAACTTAGCAAGGAAAAAATTACATAAACATCACATTATGAAAAGGACAAGAAGAAATATAAACATACATATATATATATATATATATATATATATATATATATGAAATTATTATACTAATATATATTTGTATTATTTATTTATTTATGCAACATTAATCAACTATAATAATAACCTTAAACAATAACAAACAATCACATTACACCCCTAGCTACTTTTATTAACTAAATGTTTAAAACAACCAAGCACACCCCACAATTCGCAAAACCTCATGTGTCTCTTGTTTATATTAAAATAATAAATAATTTATTTATTTTTAGTGATTAAAATTAATTTTGAATTATTTAATTAGATGATGTTTAAGAAGAAACTTATAATTTTAAAAATGCAATTATTATCAAATATCAATCTATGAGTAAGAATTAAGTGTGTATAAAATAATCCTCTTAATTGTTTTGATCTCTATATATGGGGATTATTGTATGGACTAGATAATGGTATAACTTGTTTACATCTTATACATTGCATTGAGTATTTAGGTTTCTAGCTTGAATGGTGATAAGCAAGAGGTTGTGGCAAGGAGGTTAGTAGAAGACATAGAATGATATCATTCATTTGTGTTAATTATATTGTCTAGCGTTCATAATTTTTTAGTTTTATTTATAGAGGTTTTGGACTCATTAATTTTCGCAAATTCACAACTTTTAAACATAAGCATATATTAAGAATGAAAAATTAAAATAAATGCAAACAATATGTATGTGTTTAACCATATCTTAGTATTTTTAGTATTTCTTCTTAAACAAGATGCACTCACTATAGATTGTGTAGACATGTAAAATTGACACGTCATCAATTGTCTAATAATTCGGCTATTTCTTTTATAATTGATTGAATATTCCCAATTTATTCAATTAATTATCCAATTTTCATCCCCTTATTAATTAAAAAATATTTATTATTTAATTAATAAAATCACTAGTCACCTAATCATGTTTCTAGCCTAAAATCAATTAATTATCCTTCTAATGTACACCTTAGATAAATGAATAAAAATATTTATTACCTAAGTCTCATATCCCCTTTTCAAGAATTAAATGAGTATACCTATTTATTTAATTTCCTTTTTCATCCAGATTTTATTCATAGGTTAAAATTAATTAACCCACTAATCCCTCACTTGCACACACTAACCTTAGTCAAACCCCTCAAATCATGCGCAATCCCAAAATATGTACATAGGCATGAAATTTATGCACAAAGGATGGTCATTATGTACATGTGGCATGGACTTGGTACCATGTCACATGGTTCAAAAGACTTTCCCATTTCCCTAAGGTACTCCCAAGTACCATGTTGGTGGTTTTTAATGAACCAATCTCATCTCACGATTCAAGCTATGGAATTGTCATTTTCCAATGGTTAGTTGATTGGAGGGATTGGCCAACGAACGAGTGAAAGCTTGCAAGGATTTCCTCTTGCACTTTGGGCTCTGCAAAACTTGGGAGGGTGATCCGGATACTGTATCTTAAGATCCTTTATTCCAATAAATCATATACATTGTAAATAACAGATGAGCTCTACTTGAAACTATTTTGACAATTGAAATATTGCAAAGATCTGGAAAATCCTTAAACATATTAATTGTTTACAAAGAAAAATAGCATGGTAGATTTCAATTTGATGTACATTTTACCAAAATTTTAAAGAGTGTAATGATTTGGATGTATTTTCTGTGAAAGATCAAGAACAATTCAAGATAACACAAATCCTAGAACAATTCCTTAGTTCAAGGTACGGGGTCTGATACAAATGCAAATAAACTTTAACAACAAATGAACACGCAACATTATAGAGCTTACACAATGTTGCATTACAACATCAACCTTAGTTACTCAAAACTAGAACTCATTATCATATCCTAACATTCGACCATTTAAACCTATGATTTTATCCAAGAAATTTAACAAATTCTTTAGATTTGAACAAAGACAAAACCATACACTCATCATAACACAATGAGGATTTGTGAAACAACCATTGATTATTTCATTAATATCTCAAAAGAAGAATACACCAGGAGAGAATTGACTTTAAAGATATGCCATTCTATATATTCAATTCCAGTACAATGTTATCAAAATTCACTTACAAAAATACACTTGACTCACAACCTAAATTGCAAACTCTATTCTATTTTGTATATTCGCTCTTTACAAAATTTTCTCTAAGATCAATCAGCAACAACTTGTACAATTGGCCTTGAGTTCCCTTTTATAGAAACAAGGGAGAAAAAAAAGCCTCGAGCCAAATGTATAAATGTCATATTTTCATTTGACATTCACAATTACATTCAAAAGGCAGTTATATTTGCCAAAATTCAAGGGAGATGCTCATATGAGACAAAAACCATTTCTCATTTGCTGATGAAGATTTAACCCACCTTCCAAAAGGCTCTTTAATCGATGCAAATATTTTTCCACGAGCTACGTTACCTTTTCCATGTGGTTCCAAAAATTGGTGATGAAAAGCATAAAAACAAGGAGAAGAGAATAAACCAAAGCACTTCCATGTCTGCATTCCATGTCATCAATTTTGAATTGGAGAGGATACAATATCTGAACATTGATATATCTAAGGCCTAATTTGTACTAGTTCCAAACCATGTATTGTATTTATCCTATTGTAACCTTAAGTTTTGTAGACATAAGATCAAAATTCCAATCACCATTGGGAGATCCCACAATATTGCTTTATAATTTTTGGTCAAATTGGACACTTAAATAATTTTTTCCAACTAAATCTTCACTTTCAGGCACCTATAGCGGCTAAACCATGAGGAATTTGAAGATGATGTAAACTAGTGATTTAAGACATTTTGTCTGTAGATTCTAAATATATTTTTTTCAAAAAATTTGGAATCAAATTGCACTTCTTTTTTCATCTCCTTTGAAAACTAGTTTTTTTCAACAAACAACATTTTTAACAAGTGACGTTCACCATATACAACATAAAAAAAATTTCCATGAAGGATAAAATGCTAATTCTTTTGAATTTAGATTTGTAACTATGATATCTAGTGCTTCCAATTGGTCTCATAGTTTTTTATTGAATATTTTTTCCTTAATCAAGTTTCAAAGTCAAACCAATTACAATTCAGACATAGGCAGATCATATACAACGTAGCTTTTTTTGTATGTATCAAAATTAAAAAAAAAATTGTTGGATCAAGGACTTCAATATATACTTCACTCATATATATATATATATATATATATATATATATATATATATATATATATATATTTTAAATTGATAATTTTCTATTTTTTCACGTGCAAAATAGAGAGCTTGATTTTCGGTGAAAAATCTATGTTTTATAAAACTAAAAAGAAAATACATAATAAAACCAATTAAAATTATATTTGGTGGATAGCTCGTTATGAGGACTACCATCATCCAGTTGGGTTTGTGAAGTCTCCTCCATTTTCATCCTCAACCTGAGCTTTGAAGCGCAAAATTTTGGACTTTTTTTATGCTTGAGGGGGAGAAGGAGGGAAAAGGGAGGTTCAAGCGAACCCCCTTTCCTTTTACATTTTCTTTTCTTTTTTTGAATGAGAAATGTGGCGCTAGCATTTAATGGGTTCGCTCAAACCTAGGTTCTAGCGAACCCTATTTTGGTTCGCTCGAACCATATAGTTCGTTTGAACCCCTAAAAGCAATTTTTTTTGCATGGGTTTATTTTTTTCAACTTTTCCTTCCTCACTCGAATTGTAAACCACTTTTGTGGGTTTATCCCATTTCACCATTGTAGCAACCTACATGTCTAAGATGTCAACATATTTGGACTTCGAGAGTTCAAAATCCTCCTCAGAAGGCCAGTCGAATGTTATAAGTTGGTTTTCCTTCTTCCTATATGGGGTGTATTTAATTACCACCTAGTTGGCCTCTTTGTCAAACTCTTCAAGGAAGATTCCAGTATGAGAAATCCTATCCATACTATTCTTCAACATTTCTACATCCACTCCATCAAAAATTAGTTTGGCTTGAGTAGCTATCACTTGGTTTGCTTGGACCTTCCATTCTTGCAGAGGTTTGACTTCACCATTTTCATTCAAGATATCCGGGAGTAAACTGAAACTCCACTCATCAAACCTTTTAACTAACTCCCTGATCTTCATTTCTAGTGGTTCAATCAACCCTTGGAACTCCTTAATCACATTTACCAGTTTGAAAGTTGGGATAATGTTGGGTGGCTAATTGGCATCATGTTCCGATCCAATCGCCATATCTCTCAATTCTTGGAACCTAGAGATCCATTTATCCATCAATGGGATGGCAACATATTTATCCCTATCAAAGTTCCTTATTACATTGAACATGGAAGAATAGTTTGAATGAATGCTAATTAACCTCCTCTCAATCCCTTTATTCAAGTGCTCTAACACCACAGTAACAATCTTCATATTACTCAAATGAATCACTTCATCAAAATGTTGACACGTCTCCTCATAATTCTTGAATTTTTATATCAACTCTTTCTTAGTGATCTCTTCAATTGGAGGTTCCTCTGATGTACTTAGATCTGATTGTGCAGTGGGCACAACCTCAAAATTGGGAGGTACAACTTTAGTAAGGATTGGAGGTGGTGAAAGAATGGGAGAAGGTGGATTTTATTCTTGTGGGGAAGGGGGAGGAAGAATTGTAACTTGAGATGGGTCTACTACATACATGGACTGAAATTTTCCCTTCAATAATGCAATCTGCAATTACATCTCAACATTTTTATGTTGTCCCACATTATATTCAACCACCATGTCATTATACTTTGTTATGAACTTGTCCCTTTCTTTAATCGGGGACTCTACTGTGGCTTTAGTGAGTCGCGCTACATTAAAATTCATTGTAGCTACTTCAATGGTTGATGTGTCTGGATAGCTTTTTAAAGACTAGCCCTCCTCTAACTCCAGCAGTTGGTTTTGCAACCTTTGGGATTTAGTGCTTGGGGCTAAGGCCCAAATGGCTAGTGTGTCCCAATGAGCACTAATTGTTGATCCTTGTAGGGCTAGGTTCACTTCCTCTTCAGTGTTGAAAATGGGGGCATCATGTCTTTTGACTGTATCAAACATAATATTCGATGCCAAATCCCATTCTAGTAATAACAATACACCACTTGTTCTAACCAATTATCTGCCCTTAGTTATAGTGATATTTTGATACTTGGTCCTCATCTCATTGTAGACCTTAGCCTCTATGATTTTATTTGGTAGCTTAGGTCTCTTACTTGCTTGTGTCTTTACAAATGCATCGTCATCCATGAATCTTCACAAGCTTCAACTCTAACATCCTCTAAACTATTTACCCCACTTAAATCATCCTTGCTTAGTCTGTGGCATTGTGTATCTTTGGGGGGAGGGCATGCCTTGCATCATTTCATCTTCTGTAACAAAGATTTCCTCATCAGATTCATTTGTTGGATAATCAACAAGGCTGCTTGATTCAACCCTCTTCTTTTTCATTGGTGGCTTCTTAGGAGGAGATGGCCCCCTAGGTGGTGAATCAAGCTTAATTATTTGTGGAATGGATGAATGTGGTGATGAGGGTGGTTGCAATTATTTCTTTGGAGAGGGCACTCTTGACTCCTCTGATTGTGTAGGAGTAGCAATTATGAGTTGCTTCTTTGCGGTACTTTTCCTCCTAGAAAATACGTGTGCCTTCTTTGGTGGTTGATAAGTAGATATTTCTTCTATCATTGGGGCTTTACCCTTATCATGCTCATATATTACCATAGCCTTTCCCTTATCCTGGACAATCCTTTCCTCTTTCAAAGTTGCAACAACTTTATCAAAATTTTGCACAATTGTTTCTATTCTCAATATTACATTTTCAATATTAGACAAAGATATAAATTGATGGTCTTTCACCCTTTTTTCTCTCTCCAACTTCTCAAAAACAATCCATTTCCTTAGCATGTCCTCTTGTGTTGGAAAATCAAAAACATTTCTGATAATGTCCTCAAGGAAAGAAAAAGTATGAATAAACTTCCTTCCTTTTCTTCTATCCATTAACCAAATCATAAAACCCTCTATTTCATAGCCCCTGTATGCTCAAAATTTCATTCCATAGGGCTTGATCATATCAATGATTTTCTTCCATCCATTAGTTATCATGACAAAATAAAAATAAATAGTATTGGTAGGGAAAAATGTCCCTTTTCTCATCTCAAACAAGTGATTATCTTCTAATCACCCAGTTGCCACATGACCTCAAGGAAGCCAATCCTCAATGGTACATCCCTAGGGAGTACATGAGGTGTTTTCCTTTTTCCATGTACTCTAAGAATTGTGCAATCCTGATAAGGGTATCGGGATTGCATCCCCCAATTGTGATTAATTTTCAAATTAGGTCTCCTCTCCATTGGCCTAAGGAAATCATGTAGCTCAATTGTGATCCTTGGCATATCCAAAATTAGACCTCTTATCAATTTGGAATCAAAATATTTGTGGAAACCACAAAATTAGTTTTCTACTCATGTCTATCCAATAATAGAGTCCATGATTGAATAGGAATCACTACACCATCCACCACTCTTTTCAACTCTATATCCTTACCAAATAAATTTGCACCCTTGTATAGGAACATGTGCATAAACAAAGAATACCACCAAAATCTTACTATTGTTTCCACATTCTTCAATGCTACAAAAAATTTATGTATCTTCTGATAAGTATGTAGAAAAATCATACAAGGTGTTGATGTTGGGGTGTTGAATATTGGAAGCCTATACATTGGTGCAATTGGCATGCTTGAGGATGGATCATACCCTAGAATCTAACATAGGGAATAAAATATTTTCTGAAAGTAGAGGAAAAAATACTTAGACTACCATAAAACAAATAGTATCCTTATACTTCTCCACAATAGAGGTAGGAATTCTTTCTCTAGAATGCATCATACTCTGAAAGTTCTTGAAGTATCCCTAGATTACAGTTTTTTTGGCTTGACTATTTCCAATTCCATACAACATCTCCCTAATCTGAATAGCTATAGGCTGACCGCCTTGCCAATGTACTTTCCCAACACCCAAAAAATTTACTCATGAAATAAAAGAACAAAAACAACAACAGATTTCCATACTTAAAGGATTTTTTCTTATCTTTTTTTATCTTACCAAGATTCTCCATCAGCTGACTCCTGAGCAATTCACATAGATCATAATATGCATTCTCCTTTACCATTTGATAAGTTGCATAAATGGCTATGCTGGATACTGAATTATCCTGACTTGAGTGATAAATCTTGTAGCCAATGATCATCGATGCAAATTTCAAATCCACTGCAATGATATCTTCGATTGTTATGGCTCTTCTATCATACTTTGATCCTGTTGCATCAGTCACTGTTTGATTCTTTACAGACTTCAAAATCGGCAATCCACCAAAGGAATTTAAACTTGTAATAACACTTATAGCCTCCTTTGTAATCTTAAAGGGTATACTCAGCCACATGAATTCATCATGAACTCGACTCAAGATGTATCGAACCCATTCGCTCTCTTCAAACACATGAAATTCAACAATCTATATAAATTTCTTCTCTTCTAGGGTTTTGAATTTCGGCTTGACACAGAAGTCTTCTCCTATAATGTGATTGTTATACAAATTCAGTAGCTTCAAGCTTCCTAACTCTTCAATGTTTGCATGAATATATTCCCTAATATCTTCAGTATGTAAGACGTCGTATGTAACAGATGAAAAAGCACCTAACGGGTTTGTCTCAACAGATTTGAAAGGATGCCATTTGAATTTGGGATGAGGTCTATATTTCTATATAAATTTCTTCTCTTCTAGGGTTTTGAATTTCGGCTTGACACAGAATTATTCTCCTATAATGTGATTGTTATACAAATTCAGTAGCTTCAAGCTTCCTAACTCTTCAATGTTTGCGTGAATATATTCCCTAATATCTCAGTATGTAAGACATTGTACGTAACAGATGAAAAAGAACCTAACAGGTTTGTCTTGACAGATTTGAAAGGATGCCATTTGAATTTGGGACGAGGTCTATCCTTGACTTTGACTACCAATGGGGTAGCCATTTTCACCAATTCACAAATTCACAGGTTTTGTCGATAAATACCTTTTCGTCGAATCAGAGTTTGATTGCTAAAAGCTCCTTCACACTTGAATTTCACCTCAATTCGCCAAAGCTCGCTTCAAATCTCTCCAAACTTCTTTTCTTCAAAATGCAAAGTGACAAATGAAAGATAAAAATGACCTTTTATCACTCGCACACTTAACCCTTTTTGTCGCAATAAATTCCTTTTACCCTAACTCATCTAGTTACTATGTTTCCATGCGCTGTGACAGATAATTCTTTTGCAGACCTCCAATACTGCATAATATTCTCTCCAATAGATTCAACAACATCTATAGAGAATCTATGTGCTTACTGTACTTATCCACATTTCGGTGTCAATTATCCGTAGGGGATTAAGAGATTTTCTTCACAACTCCCCCTAGGCCAAAGGCATAAAACTAATTCCTAGAGGAATTACTAGAAACAAATTCTAGTGCTGGCACATTTTCTTCAACAGGGGACTTTTCTTCACCCATTACTTCTACATTTGCTTCCTGATCACATCTATAGTGACTTTTCCTTTTCCTTTTTCATCCTTCTGCATGTTTCTCCTTTGATTTACCGAACCTTTTCTATTCCAACAAAATCTAGCAATGTGACCAAATTTTTTGCAATTATAGCACATGACATTTTTCTATCCAGACTAGTTGTTCCACTGATTTTCTCTTGATCTGCACTTGTTAGAAGTATGGCCAAATCTATTGCATGTATAACGTTTGTCATCTCTATGAAAATTGTTCATCACATTTTTGCATTCATTTGACTTATGACCAAACTTATTGCAATTAAAGCACTGACCTGAGAATGATGGACCACTTGGATTCATCCTACTTCTACACTAAGAAGTCATATGACCAAATTTATTGCAAGTAAAACAGTAACCATTGAATCTTTGAGCATTAGGCTATCTTACCAGATTCCTTCCAACTCTATTTATCTGTTTTTCTTGCCTAAATATCCTTTGTCTGGATCAAGAACTTTCTCCTTCTTCATAACCAAGACCTCGCTTGTCACCATTAGTCCTCTGATTTTTAATCAATTCATCAAGCTTGGCTGAGCTAACTTTGAACTTCTCTTTGTACTCATTTGCAGTAGCAAGTTCATCTCTGAGATCATCAATCTATTTTTCAAGCACTTCCTCATTGTTTTTAGATTGTTCCAATTCATTGTCCAAATGACTGCATACTTCATATTTTTCTTTCAAGGACTGTGCAAGCTTCTCTTCATTCTTCTTTTTTTCTTCAATCTCCTTGGTCATCCTCATCATGATAGATTCCATCTCATGCTTTAGGACTGTATTATCTCTGATAAGCTTTTCACATTCTTCTATCTTTTCCTTCAGGGTTTGACTCAGTTGCTCCTCTTCAATGCTTTTACTATCATTCTGCTTAATCTGATCACATAGTTCCTTTCTTTTCTCCCTAAACTTATTGATTTTATCTTTCAATGATTCAATGAATTTCTCAGCATCCATGAGGTTTGCTTGCAATTTCTAAACTTCAAATTTTGACTAATCAAGATCATCTAGGGCCACCAAAAATTGTTGTTGAACACTGCTTGAATCTATTGAAACACTTTCCAAGATTTCCCCAAGTTGTTAGACTTCTTCTGAAGAACTAGCTCTGATACTAATTGTTGGAATCAAGAAACATTGAGAGGGGGGGGGGGGGTGAATCAGTGTTCTGCAATTTTTAACTTCATTGATCTGATCCTTGAAGCATTTAAAACATTCATTCAAAAAAAATATGCATGAACATAAAATAAACCACCATAACATAGGAATTTTGACGTGGAAACCCTGTTAGGGGAAAACCACGGTGGATGGCCAATCTACAATATGATCTGAGTATACTCAAAATAAAGTTTACAATATGGGAATGCACTTGAATTCGAACGCACTGCCTAGAGCTCGTTGCTCAAAGAAGACTCACTATCTTATAGAGACAATCAGATTAAATCCATCTGAGAATTTCAATTGAGAGAATAACATCTACGTATGCTTGATTATAGTTTCGGTTAGGCTCAACAATCGATCTTCTATCCTTCAAACTGATTCTACACTTTTCTCTGCTCTGCTCTGATTCACAACACAAATCCTTTATGCACAAGTGAAACTGTGTATTATCGCTCGTCTGCTCTGCTCAGATTTGCAACTCGCATCAACACACTTCACACATCCATCTCAAAATGATATGAATGATCTCTTATATATATTCGCGACTAAGAATTTAATCGCACATATGTCGGCTTCAACAATATATGAAAACATTTGCAAATTGTCGGCTCAATCCATGAGTAATGTTTAATGTGCACCAACCAAAGTCATCTATAGCATAGTAATGATCAACATCAGCATGTACGAACACAAAAATACAAACAATTTCTTCCCAAACATCCATAACATGTTGTATCCACAAAGTCGGCTTCTGTACTGATAATCAGAGAATTAACCAACTGGATCTTCTAACTCGCACATGATTCAATATGAGCCACTAAGATTCAATAGAAATAGAGACCATAGATCAAAAAACATTCCCTAAGATATGCAACACAAAATAATAACAGAAAATCTTCATGTGAATCGATGAACACAAAACTGTCAGATGCTTTGTTCTTCCTTGACTGTTGGTATGATCAAATGATGATGCACAGATCTAATCAATGACTAGGGTTTCCATCAATGACAACACCAAATTATATTCGTAGTGTCTCTTTCCAACATGGGTTGCCTTCAAAATCCCTTACTCCTTTAGCTAGGACTGCATTCCTATCTTCTTCTTATAGGAAGACCATTATGAAAAATCTATTTGGTAAAAAAATGATTCCATGGTTCTTTTCTATGTTCTTGCGAACCCATTATTCTATCGCCACCTTGCTTCTCTTAGGTCCTATAATTTTGCAGATGATCACCACATTCTACAGAATTTTTATATCCTCTTTTGTCTCTTCCTGAATGCCAAACTCTATTGGTGGGCATATTGGTTGTTTGGTCTCCTCTTTTTCTTCTTTGGTCTGATTTGTAGGATTTGATTTTAATCTGCTTAATCATTTTCTCTAAAATTCATCTTCCCTACTTTTTCCTCTCCATGTATTATCCTTTGGACTTGGTCTTCTTTTGCTATCAATCGTCTTCTCTAATTTGGAGACCACATCTCTTCTTTTTTTAGATTTTGTTGTATTATTTCGAGATTGTGGTCGTTATGTAGATTTCATGGATTTTGAATCTGTTGGTTTCTGTTTCATTTCCAAAAATGGTCGCTTCTATTTTGGATTTATAATCAGATTATTTGGCCATGTAATAGAGTGTGGTATTCTAAAATCTATTGTTGGTTGTTCTCTGGTTGATCTATTCCTTCCTCTAGGTCACATTTTGAGTGATTGAGCCTTATGTTCTTGCTTCCAGTTGGAGTTTTGCGATGTGATTTTAGTAGTTTCTTTTTACCACTGATCGCACTTGTGTATATGTCTCATGCTATGATCTTTAGGCCAGAGATTGATTCGTTCTACTTTAATATGATTCGTGCCTCTCAAGTCCTTAAATTTGCAATTGAAATCTTGTTTGAGATCCACTTTTTGCAAAATTTGATTATCTTTTGTGTTCACACGATTGCAGATTCGCGTACAAATTAATTCGCTCTTTGTAGAGTTCACAAGCAAAGCTCTTAAATTATTATAAAATTTAAAATTTGATTACAATTTAAAATAATCACTATATATTAATATTTTAAATATATAAATATTTATATTTATAGTAACATTATAACATGTTATATTTTAATCTATAGTTGAGAGGGGCTCAAAAGCACAATGGAGGCTTTTTTTAAAAAGGATCTTGGAGATTTTTTGGGAGATGCCTCTAATATAAGGGAGGGATGCACTAGGGAGGTCCGAAGAATGGTTAGGTTTAGTGACGTAAAGGAATCTCACATTGCCTTGGTTGAAGGCTCTAGAGATTTTCTTACTTGAGTACTCATTCAATTTGAAGAGTTGATGAAGATGAGTCAACTCATAGATTAAGTTTTCATCATCACAAATTTGATAGGATCTCAAGGCTAGGGTTTTAAGGACCCCAATTTTTTGACTAGGGTGGTGATGAGAAAAATAGTGGATGTAGATATCGATGCAGGTAGCTTTGTGGAACACTCAGTGTCCTAGGCACCCATCGGATTTTTTGAGGGGAAAAAATTCAAGGAAGGGGAGTTGGTTACCAAATTTGATCTCCTTGGTGAAGGAGATGCAAGGTGCTTGGCTATTGAGGTGGGCATGAAATTCTAAATTTTGAAGGCCATGTGGCCAACAAACGTTGATATCATCCACATATTGTTTCCACCACCTTGGCTTGAGAGGGGAGGAGTGAAGGGCCATTTCTTCGAAATGCACCATGTAAAGGTTAGCAATGATGGCAGAAAGGGGGAGCCCATGGCAACACCATCAACTTGTGTTAGTGTAACACATTAATTAATTATTACACTAGCATAAGTTAACTTAGGTTAATTAATCATATTAGTCCTAGGTTACTTTTTATCATTTAATAATGTTGTTGAGATAAGATTCCCTTCTAGAAGATGAGTTGTCTTTTCTAGAACTTATCTCCATCTTGTTATCATTCCCTAGGTAGGTTGTTAGGGTTTGTTGTTGTCACATGAAGTGTGATTTGAACACTTGGCAACATCTTATGCATTTTAGGTTTTGCTCTTGCCTATATAATCAGGCATATGTACTCTTTGTAAATCAATTTCAATACATTCTGAATATCAATCAGATAATCTCTATTTGCATGCCCTTAGTTGCAACACTTTCTGTGTGGTTGAATTTCTTCTTGGTAGGTCCTTTTCAAGTGTGCACAGCTTCATTGGATGATTCAACATCCATTATTCCAACATGGCATCAGAGCCATTCCATTGAAGGTTCATCCCAGTATCAAGAAAGTTGGGCTACAGAGATTCTTGCAGGCTTGAAGGTTTTCTTTGTAGGCTAGTTGGTTCTACCTGAGGGCCAAGCCATTTTCTGGTGTAGATCAGGCTCTATCTGACCTCTCCATTGCGCTCAGAAGGCCTCAAAACCTACAGATCGCCTGCCCATTCGTCTGATTTGGGCATATTTCATCTGGGAGCCATTTGGGGTATATCTAGGGTTTTTGCATTTTGTACTATCCGTACACATTTGCAGAAAAAAATATCCTCCCTTTTAGGCCTCCATCATGGCAAAAAAAATTTAGATCTACAGGCAATTTTTATTTCAAAAAAGGGGCTCTTTTTTATATAGTTCTGGCAAAAATTTATTTTTGCGGGCGACTGGTAATAATATTATTGGTCGGCATAAATATTTACTTGGGTGGCTATAGTTCTTTCTTCTGTCGGCTTTAATATTTCTGCAGGGTTATATTTTCATCGGCATTTATTTTATTTTTTTTGAATTGCCAATATTGGCATTATTCAAAAAATTTGGGGGGTCATTTGCTTTGGTCGGCCACATTCATTTTTGCAGGGGGCGAAGTACAGGTCTGTCATCATCTGTCGGTGTCTCCCGCCACATCCGTCCGACGCCTGTCACATCCATCCGGCCACCATCTATCCAGCTCCTGCCGATCGCTTCTCCAGCTGCCGGTTACCGGAGCACCTCCTGCCGGCGTTCTCCCGGCCCATTCCCGGTCGCTCTTCGTCCACCACTCCGCCCGCCACCTCTCCGCTCTATCCGAGCGGTGCCGCTTGGTTCCACCGCCCATGAGCCGCTCCACCGCTACCATCACTGGTGGCGCTAATTTCTTTTTCCAACCCCGTGCCTGTGGTCACATCAACGACCAGGTGCCAGCTCGAGGGGGCTATTTTTTTGCTCCTGTTTAGCCTACAGGCCCTAATAGGGAAAATTTTTTCAAATCGTCATATCTTCGCACCACGGTGTCAAAATTCGACAAACGAGATATCGTCGGAAAGAGGATTTAGCCTACTTTCCAGTGGTGTAGTCTATTTTGCAAAAAATTTCTGCTATCAAAATCTACAGTCAACTGAAGTCAAAACCCTATTTTGGACATAAAGACTCATATCTTCGCAACCATTGATCGAAATTCAGTGATTCCAGCGGAATCAGGAAGGTAATTCATAGCTCTTTTCATCAGTCCATTCACTTTGATCAGTTTCAGCTCCAAGTACTCTTGCATTGGTTTTGTTCAATTTGGTGCATTTGTTCAATAACTTGGATATCCTGAAGCTTGGGAAAAGAATTTTTTTTGGGTTGCATCACTTCAGCTGCATATCAGTTTTGGGAGTTTCTATTTGTTGTTGAAGGTCATTGTCTTTGTATTTTTGGAGAAATTTGATTGTACATTATGGGGTTAGCATCTTCTCCTTCTCTAGCTATGTTGCACAAGGGAAACTATAAACAATGGCGAGATGGGATCATCCACCATCTCCAATCACTTGAATTGTTGCCACATTTGTATGGTACAGTTCCCCATCCAGGTCAAGGTGTTCAGAAATTTGCTTGGAGTTGCAACAGATATAATGTTTTAAAGGTGATTGCAATGCAAGTTGATTGTGATGTTTTGAGTTTTATTGATCATTGTGATTGTCCTCACATCCTTTAGACTAAGATTTGGGAGATATATGGAGATTCAGATACTCCACCCTTCCTTGATGGTCATGATTCAGAATGTCAGGTTTCAGATCAAGTACCCCATGATGATATTGCTATGCAGGAGGTTGTTTGTTTGGATTGCCTTGAATCTTTCGAAGAGGTTGTCAAGGTTTCTTCAGATGATTCTTCTTCTCCATCAGAGACAGTTGGTATCCCTTCACATTCAGTGATTCCTCGTCTAGAGTCATTGATTGAGGCTTCCATCATCATCATTCATTAGGACACATGTTGTTTTCTAGACTTGACATCACAGGATGGCTTTGTTTCAGGTATCACTGACTTGGCTATTTCTACAGGTTTGGATGACATTCTTGAGGGGATATCACTCCTGTATTCAGAGATTTCATATATGAGACTTCCTCCATCTTCATCGGAGTTTCTTCTGCATCTACCATTAGATTGGCTTAAGTCTTCTTCCAGTGGTTTTGAGGACACTTCATTATGGGGGGGCAATCAAGTCTCCATCTATTCCTTCGATGGAAGGCCCATCACAATGCAGTCTTTGGATCATGTTCAACATTAGTTTCTACATCATCCTGATTTGTCACCTTCTACATTGATTGGGTATGTACCTGAGTGGGTTGTGGCATCTTCATCTTCATCAGGAAAGGAGACACATGAGCAGATTTCAGAGACATCATCCACATTCATATTCATCCTTCCTTCCTTCAATTCCTATCTGGAATGGGAAGCATCTCTACACTTGCACTTGGTTTTGTTTCTTCCGAAAGGGAGACAAGTTGTTTATCGACATTGGATCATGTTTTGTCTACATACACTTACCTTTCTTGCAGGTGATCACATATTTTGGGGGGGCTATATCATCTCTCTATTTCCTCCCTATGGGGGAACTTTTCATTATATTGTATCCATGTGATGATTTTTGTCCTTGGGGGGATGATGTTGAGTCCTCCAATCATCACCTTTCTGCATTTCATCTCCTTTTTTGGAGAGGGGTTTTCTTCCCACTAGGTTTTCCTCTTTTTCTCTATTTGTGGGAGATTAGTTGCATTTTCATCCTATGTACATGGGTACCTAATATGGCCATCAGCCAGGACCCATCATCATCATGCATAATCATTGCATTTTCATTTCCTCCCTAAGTTGCACTTATGGGGGGGTGTTAGTGTAATTAATTAATTAATTATTACACTAGCATGAGTTAACTTAGGTTAATTAATCATATTAGTCCTAGGTTACTTTTTATCATTTAATAATGTTGTTGAGATAAGATTCCCTTCTAGAAGATGAGTTATCTTTTCTAGAACTTATCTCCATCTTGTTATCATTCCCTAGGTAGGTTGTTAGGGTTTGTTGTTGTCACATGAAGTGTGATTTGAACACTTGGCAACATCTTATGCATTTTAGGTTTTTCTCTTGCCTATATAATCAGGCATATGTACTCTTTATAAATCAATTTCAATACATTATGAATATCAATAAGATAATCTCTATTTGCATGCCCTTAGTTGCAACACTTTCTGTGTGGTTGAATTTCTTCTTGGCAGGTCCTTTTGAAGTGTGTGCAGCTTCATTGGATGATTCAACATCCATTATTCCAACAACTTGCTCATATATAACACCTTGGAAAGAGAAAAATGTAGATCTTAGCATAATTCTAGGGTAAACCCATAATAGTGGTGTACAATTTTTATTAGGAATGAAATTTGAGAAAATTCTCACTCATTGAAAATTTCATGTTTTAAAGGGTTCGTTCTAACTAGGGGGTTTGCACGAACCCAAAAGAGGGGTTCGATCAAACCCCTAGTTCGAGTGAACCCCCTTTTACATGGTGGGTTCACTCGAACCCTATGATGCCATGTTCCCTTATGGGGAATTCAAAAAAAAGGGGGGTTCGAGTGAACCCCCCTTCGAACGAACCCCCCTTCACCCTTTCGAGCGAAGGGGGGTTTGTTCGAAGGGGGGTTCACTCAAACCCCCCTTTTTTGCCCTTCTCCCCCTCTTCCACCAAATTTTAGCAGAATTTTTCCCTTCGAAGCTCGGGTTGAGGATGAAAATGGAGGATACTTCACAAACCCAACTGAAAGATGGTAGTCCTCAAAACGAGCTATCCAACGAATTAAATTTTAATATGTTTTGGTTTTATTATGTATGTGTTTTTTTAGTTTTATTAAACATAGGTTTTTCACCGAAAGTCAACCTCTTTGTTTTGCACATGTGGAAAAATAGTAGATTATCAAAATAATTTTTTTTAAAATACATTGAGGCTGGGTATTGATGTCCCTGATCCATTAAAAAAATAAAAAATTGAATTTCGATACATACAAAAAAAGTTATGTTGTATACAATCCACCTATGTCTGAATTGCAATTGGTTTGACTTTGAAACTTGATTAAGGAAAAAATATTCAATAAAAAACTATGAGACCAAATGCAAGTGCTATATATCATAGTAACAAATCTCAATTTGAAAAAATTAGAATTTTATCCTTTATACAAAAAAATTTATGTTGTATACGATGAGCGTCACTTTTTAAAAATGTTGTTTTCTGAAAAAACCAGTTTTCGTGGGAGATGGAAAAAAAAGAGCAATCTGATTCCAAATTTTTTTTTAAAATATATTTTTAGAATCTATAGACAAAATGTGATGAGACTCTAGTTTTCATCATCTTCAAATTCCTCACGGTTTAGCCACTATAGGTGCCCAAATATGAAGCTTTAGTTAAAAATAATAATTGCAGTGTCCAGTTTGGCCAAAAATTGTAAACCACTATTGTGGGATCACCCTCTACCAAGGTGGAAACCTCATCATTTAATTGCATCTAACAATTTCTATATAGAGTTAGGAATGAGAATTTTGATAAAAAGAGAAACTACATCAAAACTTACCAAGAGATTGCTGCTCTCTTTAAGTTTCCATGTATTTTTTTCTAAACATTTACTTGACATAGGCTCAAGAAATTCTAACACTTCAACCCTTACAAAGCAAAGCTTTGAAATGTGTTTATTTAACCCCACCTTGACCATTATTTAACTAGCAATCACACCTTGGGCTGCAATGGGTACACCGAAGAGAATGTAATGAATTTTTTGTTTGTTAAATATGTAAGTCGTTGTTTGAGTTTTGTTTGGATTGTTAGAAATGGAAATCGAAGTAACCATCTTCAAATATATAATTAATAAAGGATATTCTGTATATATTTAAAATGTGCAGCAATACACAGTTGAGAAGCTTTGAAGCCTGTTGTTAAATTTAGACACCCAGAAAATAGAAAATAAAGACTGAATATTGCATCTTCCCCATTAAGATTACATTTTTGAAAATAAAGTTTGTGGTAATGAGATTTGGGACAGTGGAAAAATGTGTTGAAAACAATGTTGTCCTTAAAGTGATCTGGAAGAAGACAAAAAAAATAAAAACAGTTATCGTAGCAAGAAGAGCATGTGTTGCAACCTATTGCAAATCATTAAATATTATGTCAAAAATTGTTATACAATTGTCTTTAGAGAACCTCGTATGAGGTAAAAAAACTAAAAATATATATTTTAAATTTTTTGTTATGAATACAACTGAAACCTAAAAAGAAAGGTCGATGTTTCTTGCCGATTAAAAGAAAAATTGAAATGAATCTCGTCTGAAAGTGACAAAACCATCCCAATTATGCACTCACTGATCTGGTGGTACTGTCTTAATGATATCAGAATCACCTGAAAATAGATTGATAAAGTAAAAAATGCGATAATAATGATATATATCCATTTTTCATGTCAAAAAATATATACCCCCACAAGTTGTCCCTAGATCAACATTGTCTACAAAAAACAATTGCAAAATAATATATGAAATAAATATCTAGAAACAAAAAAATGCTTTTGAACAAATTATAGATCGACAAGGTAATGACTAGACAATTTCACTGACTAAAGAATCAGATGATGTTGATGGGGAAAGTTGTCTATAATTGTTCAATAAACAAAGGTACTAAATTTACTTTTGAAAGCCTGTAACCACCAACTCAACTCAGCAAAATTGAGGGTGTACTTGGGTTCAACTCGCAATTGGTAAATAAAAATTCAGCTTGGCACATAGCATGACAAAATAAATTGCATATTAATTCTATAAAAGTTTGTATTTTGATATACCAAGTTCTTTTGTTATACAACTCGCTTGACTGTTGTCTTGCTGAGCAATTCATGTCATGCACTTTACTCTAAAGACAACACACTTTGAAATCACACATATTTCAGGATATGTCTGAGCCGATTTATAAAATATGTTCCGAAGTGGTCAAATAGTTTGAGGAGGCATATACAACAAAAACAAGAAACACAGTGGTTCTACTGCCAAGTGTCTGTACGGTGGCATATTGTAGATACAAGAAAGATATATTCTATTGCCAGAAGAGCACTGCTAAAATCTATTAAGTAATACTTAAGCATTAGTTAAGGCATAAAAATAAGAGCTTCAATATTTTAGTAGTAAATGAAACAAAATATGACAGAAAATCTATCAACATCCAAATTTGTCCTGGTCATATTAAATTATACCATGGAGCAAGTCAACACCCAGTATATATTTATTAGTTGTAATAAATTGTACATCATAACCAAGCCACCACACTGTACACTTTTAGTCCAAAAAATCAGATAAGGAAAGAGTCTGCAATCAAGAACAGATTTCATTTCCACAACTACATAAGAATATAGGATTGGTAAATAGAAAGAAAAACACTGAAAAGCTTGAGAATGGTGATTATGCTTGGAAGGACTATGACAAATGAAAATTAGAAGTAATCAAAGACTAGACATTGTGAATAGTAAAGTTTCTTAGAAATTCATACAACTATGAGACAAATATAGTTGATTTATGATATAACTGAGCATTCCATGTTTTATCTTCATTATCTATTGACACAACTAAATTATCTAATTCACTTTAAACCTTCTAACAAAAATTCCTCGCTGCCAAAGAGACTATTAGAACATCATAAGGAAACTTCGGATAAGTAATGCATACATCTTAGATGTAAAACTTCATACAAATGACTTACAAGGCAACAATATACACAATGTAGAATGACAATCCTTGTTATGCAAGAAATTTTGGATGCAGCAAGTACATTTGATAAAACAACAATATAATGGACTGCAAAAACCAAGCCATGTTGGTTTAAATTAAGTATACCAATCTATGCCATTTAGACAAAAGTAAAATATTGCAAAGAACAAAATCAGCAAATCCAACAAAAAATCAAGAGAAAGAAAGAAACAGTTACAAACAACCAATGCCAAATATACTAGACAACTTCATATTTTAAAGAAAGTTGTGTACATCCAACACAACCTAAACAAAGCCCATTTAGAGGGAAGTAAAGAAAGAAAGCACAAGAAAAAATAAAATTACATCAAGTTGTTCAAGTACAGAGCAAGGAAGATGTACTCACCATAACCAATAAAAGTTGATGCATAATGAGTTATATTTGTCATCGAACATAAAAATACAAGGTTCATTGTCTTTTTTGATCGTCATCCATTTCCAACTGCTTCAACACACAACATGGCAACAATAGACCATTACAGTATGGTTCAAAAGCAATTGTAATTAGTTTACAAACTAAGAGGGAGATGTATTTATCCCAATCTAGTCTACATATGTCCTAACTTGTTTGACAACAATATACAATCTATATTTTAAGTTAGATATGAGGAATGTATAACAAAAGTTGGAAAGATTAGATGATGAGAGCACAATATGTAGGTGCAAAGAGAAATGTAAAGAAGTTTTGTGTTACCATTGTGAACATAATTGTCAGGGGAAAACTCCACTATATGCAATAGCTTAAGCAGAAGAAGTTGGAAGACTACTTGATGCTGAAAGGGTTGATCTTGATAGTTAGGAAGCTTCAAATGTCGTAAGCAAGGATGAGATTGGATAGTTGGAAAACGAAGAGATTTGTAAGCAATAAGGAATGTTTGCTTTGAAAGAGAAAGGACCAAGTATTATGAAAACATATCTTTAAGGCTTTTTCAAGTGAAATGAATTTGAGCATTTCAATCAGGTGATTATGATAGTGTAGAGGATCCATAAAGATAGCATGTAAGTCAGTTGAGTTGTTGTCCAAGAAGACCTCTCTGCAAAATAGAAATATGCTTAGTTTATAAGGTCTGTGTTGAATAGGTTGATCTACAATTATTAATTTAGACATGGAAAGAGAAAAGAGTAAGTTAAAAGTGAACATACCTATACATATTGGTTAACTGAACATAAGTTGAGCATCTGAAGTGGTTGAGGTTGATAGTTTTGATAGGCGAGCTTCCTCGCTGATCCTACGTGCAACATATGGGCTTTTTTGCATGCTTGTGTATCTTTCAAAAGTGAATGCAAGGTGGATACTAAGGTCGGAAAGTTGTGTCACTCTAGAAATTGTTGTGAATGTCAAGCCTTGACAGTCAATGTTGCCGATGTCAATGGTGGCCATATGAAGTGTAAGCCCCTATGATTTGTGGATGGTTAAGGCCCAAGCCATTTTAAGTGGGATTTGGCATCGACCACCACAACTAATTGGGGTGATAGGGACATCTTTGGGATTGTTTGTATCCCAGGCAGGGCCAACATAATTCTTGAATTGAACAACAACAAACAAGGGGAGTTGGGGTGGTTTTTCATTGTCCCTATAGACTATTTGTTTCACTATGCCAAGACCTCCATTAACAAGGCCAGTATCAGTCCACAGATTTGAAGATAGCATAACCTTTTGGTCGACACAAAGTAGAATCTTAGTTTGGAGTTGGTCATCATCTGGATTTGAGTTGAAAGAGCTCCCTATTTGTTCTGCAGTGGCAATGGCAATGGGTTGTGCTAGAGACAACAACATACGCGTATTATGGAGTGAAACCTTTTCATTGGTTGCATAAAGATGTATGAATGATAAGAAACTAGTTTGTTCTATAGATGGTAGCATTGAGCTTGACCTTGACATGAGCAGTTGCCAATCTGCAATAGTAGGTTTAGCCTTTCTTAAATTGCACAATAGATCACGAAATTGAACTTGAGTGGGATCCTCTCTGGCTTGGCGGAATATTTTGTTGTGTAAAAATAGTTTGGAAGCTCCGCCATAGTGTTCCCCCATAGGAGGTAGAAGAGTACATAGGAATGTCTTTGACCGGTGGTAGTTGGCCGAGGTCTCCAAAGAGCAAGATTGAGTGGCCTCCAAAAGGGCAGTGGTTGTTTATTGGGAAAGCTTCTCGTAAGTGAGAGTCGATGCATTCAAGGAGCTTTGGACCAATGAAGCTCATTTCATCTATTAAAATGTAGAATAAAGTGTATTCTCTCTTGGAAGCTTGCTAGTGTTTGGCCCTGCAAGGTAGCCATTTCTTTGATGGGAATTCGCAATGCAGAATGAATTATCGATGCTCCAATGTTGAATGCTGGAACACCTGTTGGTGCGAGAAGTAGTAATGATGTTTGCCCATGTGGAGCAGAACAATTTAGTGTAGACCTGATTTCTTTTATTAGGTGTGACTTTCCAGTTCCTGCAGTTCCTTGAACTATTATTTTGAGTGGTGGCTTGTAAGTAGTGGAGTATAGGTGTGACAAGACTAAATCCAGGGCTTTTTTTTGTTTGAATGAAAGGTCATGTTGGGTATTTACATAGGGCGGAATGGGGACTTGAAATATTTTGCGGTTGGAGTCTATGAAGTTGGATGCTACAGAGAATTCTATTGGATTTATGGATTGAGTATTCCAGTCATGGTTAAGGTCTAATTCACGGTTTCCTAGCATTTCAAGTGCATCTAATTGGAGTGGATAGCCAGGGTGAACACTTGACAAGACTTGCCATTCAGATTGGTAGCATTGATGTGGGGGTTTTGCATCATGTGAAGGAGACACAGGTTCTGAATTGGAGGGTGTGACTGGTGGATTGTGTCGAACATGCCATGGATGGTAAGTGAATGCCATTTGCTCCCACTGCGCCAAAATTTCAGTTGCTAATGAACCAAGGTCAGTTGCAATGTTACGAAAAGGTTTGTAGAGAACTAGTTCACTCCAACAGAAGTCGTGGAAACTTGGGTCATCCTTAGGAGGAATGCTTGTGAAGCGAGGGGAGACTCGAACAATTGCTTTAGAGGAACGCTCTTTCCATTGGTTTGCTTTACGGGATGTTTTGAAGCTCCATTTTTGAGTCACTTCAATCAATGGCAATGCCTGTAGACTAATAGGATGAGCCATGTATGCATCAATGTATTTTGTGTGTGGTGAGGTACATGCGGTTGATAGTGGAATGCGTTGATAGTTTTTTTGGTTGACATTTAAAGAAACAAATGATCGACTACACAAGCAGAGTGGTAGTTTTAGTAAAAGGTGGCAACTCTCTTGAGCACTAATATCATGATCGTCAATGTTGTCAATAAGCATTTTTCTAAAAGCTATTGGTGTTGGCTTCTTAGGATCAAAAGTTATTGAAATATGAGAAAGCATTGCATGATATGTTTCAGATTTGGTTTCTGCTTTAGCTGCATATTTTGCGATATATTTGAGCACTGCATCTATTGAGAGAACGAGCTGGCAATCTACATTTGCGTGCTAGATAGAGAGGATTGTGGGGTTGTGAAGATTCACTCAATCATCATTATGAGCAGGGGTGTGCTTTGGCTGCCCACTCTCATTTGAGAGGGATGACTTGTCTTGCATGGTCCAAGGGGCTTTATAGCGGCATTCAACTGTACCTCCTTTTTTTCGCAAGCATGTTTGCAAGGTACAACGTGTATGGCATTGAACGCAATTGAGAAATTCATTGTAGTCAAGTGAAGGGGTGGACAACATAATCATTCTTGTGTCCATTAGGCATGGGTTGTTTAAGGTGGACCTGGGAACTATTGCATTAGAGATTTTGGGGGGTTGTGGGTTCCAAGCAGAGACATATTTGTCAATGTAGTCGATTGCATTTTGTACTGATGCAAGATTATTCCATTGTAGTTTAGAAAAATCAGGTGCATCTTTGAGCCAAAGGAAACCGTGGACATGTGCAGAGCCACGGTGTTGCCATTCATACTTGGACACAATATATGTTATAAAGCAACTGATGTATGAAAGAAGTAAAACTAAATGGTGTGGAGTGTAATTACCTATACCAATAGTCATTTGTGCAAAGAATCTTCTCCAATACCTCCTCATGAAATGCAGTAAATCGGTGATGCATGTAAAGTGCACTGAGGTGTGGTTTTTGAACTATATTGTGGATCCTCCAACGAGCAGCAGCAGTAGGATTTGTTGGTGCAGTAGATGGCATGGCATTGTGTAAGTCTGGCCATTTAGTATCTGCTGCACTAAGGGTGAAGAATAGAGTAGGGCAACCAATTTGAATAACCATGTCAGATAGCTACCCCCTGCGAAGAGTCCAGAAGGGGTGTGTACCACAGATTTTTGAGCCGAACTGCATCACTTGGTTTGCAAGATGTTCATCGGGGATGTCCTTTAGTCTTTGACGCAAGGCAAATATTGTCGTTGGAAGTTTACTTTCAAAATGTTTTTGAACAAATATAGAAGTTGTGGCCTGGCTACGATGACACATAAGAATATTAAGTATGAAGTATCTAAATCGTGGGTGTTGGCCGAACCGGTTATCATGGTATCGAAGAAGATGGAGAGCATATTCATGTAGCTTGACCTCTTTCATACTCTGTTGATTGAATGTTGCTCTGCCCTTTGGAAACAATGTGGGGAATACCATAACAAATAATCCTTCAGTGGTGTATTCATTAAGGGGCGTAAGAGAAACTGGTGGCCAATCAATAGCAGGAGTAAGGCGTCCTTCCCCCAACTGCAACAAGGCTCGCAATTCTTGTACTTCTATATGTGCAGGGGGCAGGTTTGTGACAAATGATGTTGTTGCTTGAAAATTCTCTTGTAAATGCTCTTCGGTTGTATTATCTATCTCCATGAAGCTAACATCAGGGGGTTTTGAATTTGAGGTTGTTGAATTTAGAAGGTCAGAGATGTCAGTGGAGGTAATAGGCAAGCATAAGAGATAGGTCTCATCTAATTGGACATCTTTGTAGTAGGGGTCATAACAAATCTTATATTGCAAAGCCTCATGAACATGTGCTCTGCAAACATAAAAACTGTACTGTTGGGAATCGACATTTTTTTTATTAACTATGAGTATATCCAAGTCATGTATATGGCGTGGCAAGTAGTTTGCAATTACTGTGATATCCTGAGGAAAACAAATAGTGTGGCCACCATATTTTAGTTGTCCACCTCTTGCATAAGTAACTTGGAGGACAGGGCTAACTCTTGATATAAGCATCTCCTCGATCTGAGATAGGCGTTGTAAACAAGTAGGTTGCTCTTCGGGGTCCATGTTGTTCCACTTGGAGAAGCGATTGCCATTTTTTTCTGAAATGCATCTTGAACAAGCAGTACTGCCATCTAATAACCTACTTTTTATTCCTGGATATCATTCCATGCATACCTGGCATGCTGATAGGTTTGATAGGTTGTCCAACTTTGAGCGGAATAGATTTCTAGCGATGTAATAGTTTGCAGGAAATAGTGGAGAATGGAGATTTTGGGAGGGTGAGCTGGGGTGAAATGTAGATTGTATTTGAGGAGTCGATGGCTGCAGTGGGGGAGAGTTATTGGAAAGAGAAGGTGGGGTTGTGGAGGAGCTTGCAAGGTTACTATGACAGTTTTCTCTTCTTTGTCTATTAATAGAATCCTTATTTGCCTGGTACCATAATCGTTTTAGATGATTACGATGAGACCGTTGTGCTTCCATACTTTCAACTTGGTTTTCCATGGTAGTGGTTGCTGAGGAACATAACAATGCAATATCGTTTTGTAGTAGTTAATGAAAATGAATAAAGAACACATTTAAAATTAGCGAGAATAATGGTTTAAGTAATTGTCCTTTGTATTGACCAAATATTAATTGCAATAAATAGATTGTAAAAGCAAGAAATCGTATTGTGAAACATGAGCAGAACATAACATTGTCCTATCAAAAAAGACTTTGTATTAAATTCATTTGTAATTGTACGAACACATGGTTGCAAATGGTGGTATTGAAATCAACAAAAGTTGTACAACATAAGTGAAGACTATACAGTTTTATGGAAAGTAAGAGGTACATGCAAACATTAGACAGGTTGTATTGTTGTAATTACAAAGCTTTGTATTTCTTTCCCCGCAAAAGAATTCATTGTGATGGCCACTTCAAAGGAAAAATGGCACCCAAGAACTTGATCTAGCACGTGTTGAGCAACATCAAGTTCAGCTAGAAGTAGTTGAAAACTTTCAGCAGATACTCCAAACAAGTTGTTTGCGGGTCCTTCAAATGCAGTGACTTTAACAAGAATGCCTGTGCCATCGTCCAAATCCATTTTGACCATGTAGCTAAACTCACATTGAGGGACATCAATAGAACACTTTGGGCAATGAAAGTTATTAGGGCTCTTTTGTACAACCTTCTTCTTACATTTCTTATTG
This sequence comes from Sequoiadendron giganteum, assembly GCA_007115665.2. NCBI lineage: Eukaryota > Viridiplantae > Streptophyta > Pinopsida > Cupressales > Cupressaceae > Sequoiadendron > Sequoiadendron giganteum. Next base: position 608,486,982 of record CM021108.1, on the reverse strand, counting down.
CCCACCAGAAGAGGACAAGAGAGGTAATAAAATTTTTCCAAGTGTACTTTTGATATCTTTGCTTTTACGCAAACATTTGTTTTTACAGGATAGTTTGTACTATTGATTGATGCAATCTCAACTGGATTTGCAAACTTGTTGGAAGAAAGATGATCTATTGAGAGTGAAAGGAAGGGTGTTTCATTCCCTATAGTGGCATACCAGTCATGCAACGTTGAGGCTTCTAACAGTTTAGGATTTATGACAATTGTAGTTGAAAATATAGTATCAAGAGCTTTTCCACGCCAGGAGGTTATACGTCCAGATTTAATCAAGATAATTGGAGGAGTTGGTAGAAGAGGCAAAGTAGATAATTCTTTACCTTCAAGTTCACAATGATGACCCCAAAGTGTAACATCAATGGACAAGCACGACATGTCTATGATCGTTGCAATACGCTTTACTGTTTCGGTCCCATCTCTCTTACGAATGGTTGATGTAGGGGAGATAGATAAAAGTATGTCGAGAACATCAACAACATAATTAATAGGAAATGATAGTAGAGAATCTATGCTCTTGATATTCAATCTATGCATGGGGATTGTAGAGTCTAGACATGGTGAAGGAGTAACTATTGATGATTTGTGTAGGAAAATTTCAAATGGGTTTGGTGAGCTACTATATTTTTTATTAGCAACTTGTATGCGACCATTAGAAATAATGTATACACTATTAGATTGCACAACATTGTAGAACTCATCAACAAGTTCATTGAAGCATGTGACATGTATTTCGGTGCCTTCCTTGTTGATGAGGTCAAAACCAAAAACTTTTCCTTCTCGGTTAGCATTGTGAAACTCATGGATTGGACTCTTTGTTAATGCTCTACCCTCAATGGACCAACACTTATAGTATGGGGTCAAAGATTTGATGGGAAGTATTTCAGAAGTAGGTATGGTTAGTTCTTGGGTAGATATTGCATCTTGTTGTAAACCAAATGGGCCTTTGGACCTAGTAGATGGCAAAGGACTTATTGCCTGCAGAAGAGGAGTTGGAGTGCCAATGAGCGGTGCTTTATTGGAGACCATTTCAAGACTATTGATAATTATAGCCCTGCAATTGAATGATGTAAATGATTTAGGAAAATCACATCAATGAGTAAGAGCATTATTCAAAAGTAGAGTAAGGTTCGACATATGTGTATTTTTCAAACACCTTTGATGTATATTCTATAAGGTGGACAATAGACGTAATTGCCATCGCTTCTTCAACAACAAGATTGTTGAACTAGCTGGGAAGCAAGTTTGGATGGGTATGGACACCATCAGAGAGTTCAACCCGGTATTTAACATCTGTTGAATGGCCTTGTTGTATAGCGTTTATGGATGTGACCTGCAATGAAGGGTCAAGATCCAACATGCCTGCAAGAATTTCTTCAACGACATTTGGAGTTAGAGTTGCCATTGAGAAGGTGAAAGCTAGTTGAAGTTTTGTGCCTGCGAGTAAGTTGAGTGTTAGGTAAAATAAAGGTGCTTCTTAATTGTATGATTGTTGTTAATGGGGAAAACCAAAATTGAAAGGTAAAGAAGGGAACCAAATCCTTGATAATATATACTTGCATAGTATATCTACATGTGTATGAAACGAATGGTTTGTAAATGGGTTAAATTTTATGCAAGGTATATAGTATAAGACTTTCTTGGAGTGTTATATTTGAAAACAATCTTTATCAAAGTATTATGTGGTTAGATCTTAAGATTTAGAAGAACCTACAAATTTGATATGGAAACGAGGATTTAACTAATTACTGAAGTTTAATTTAAAAGTATGAAAATTGAAAACAAACTATATATTTTCATAGTAAACAAAATTATTTGTAATATTGAAGCTCTTCTACGGAAAAAAAAATTACAGGTAAAATTTGTTGCAGTTTCTTGTCCAAAACATAAAATTGATTGCACAAGTTCTAAAAATTTGTACATGAAGAAGCAAATAGCGATCTAACAGTATCTTTTACAATAATATCACATATGAAAACAGGCAGAAATATGTAACATAAATAAAAAATTGGGCAAGTGACTGACCGAAAGATTTTGCAAAAGTTGTGTATTGCAAGCAACGATGCAGAAGAGATAAAGTGACTAGATGCCGTTTGAAAGTGAGGCAAACCAAAACCAATCTCCTTAAAGCTATTATTTCAATCTATGCACAATAAACAAAAAGTAGATCTAAGTATATCAGAATTAAAAGCTTTTGTCGAAACAAAAGAAATAATTTTTTAACCACCAAATAAACAAAAAAATCATTTCAAAGTGAAGATGCAACACAATATGTGTGTTGTTGTGAACGATGCAGAAGGATAAAGTGGCTAGAAGTTGCTTAGAAGTGAAGTAAACCTAAAGCCAATCTCCGTTGACGAACTGATGCAATCAATTGACAATAAAAAAAATAGATGTAATTATATCAAAATTTACAACTACCTTATTTCAAATTCCCAAATACCAAACAAAGCATACAATGCACTATTAATATGCAACAAACATACTTTTCATTAACTATGAAAAGTTAAAACTAAAAGAATATAACATTTTTTTTCTCACAATAAACAGTAATCTCCTTTAAATCTCATCATTATTTACAACAAATTAGATGAAAAATCATGCAGAACTATTTTCTAACATAAGAAGAAAAACTATCATTAGTCATTTTTTGTGTTAAATTTGTTTGTTATAACCTGGAAAAAGCGGTTGAGATCAATAAGTTACAAATCCTCTTTTTTAATTGGCAAAAAGGTAAGTAGGTATAAATTTCTCCAAAACCGAGAAAGCATTAAAGATAAACATGTATTTCATTGCTATTCGGTCATTGATTTTTTGTAATATGAATCAGAAAGAAATATAAATTTCTTCAAAAGTGAGAAAGCATTAAAGATAATTATGTATTTGATTGCTAGTAGGTATAATTTTTGAGATATGAGTCAAAAAGAAAAGAAAGAAATAATCTCTATAAAATTTCAAAATGCAGATGAGAGATGAAAATGGAGAAACACCAAAATTAAGAAATGGTATCACAATAATCACTACATAATCACTATAGTTATAATGGCTATGCTCGAGTTAAAGACCAAGTGTGATAGGAATCATCACAAAAGCAAAATATGGTTAACTTCTCATTACAAGAAGAACAAGTTCAAGAAAATTCACTACAGTCTCCAAATGAAAGCCGAATTATAGGCTATAGTTTTATTCACGAATTTAGATATTTATAGCGATCTGTTTAATTAAAGTGATCTTAGTCGCAGCAAAGTGTATAAGCTGGAAATTAATGGTATAGATCTGCACTATCAGCAAAGACCTGTTCAGCTAGAAGGTATTTTAGCATATTGTCATAAAGAGGTACATAATGGAATAATTTCAATCTTAGTGAAAATTTATATGAGGAATCTAAATAACAGTGACAGGACCCACCTAACCATTTGCAATCTACAAAGTCGAAGGGGTTCCATTCTACTCTTGCGGATCTTCCACTGGGGAGTCGTACTCTACAGAGTAGTTCACGTGCCCATCTATACTCCCACACTTTGCATGGCAACAAGAAAACTGTCTGCATTCCTTGCCTACATTGCCACATTTTTGCATACATGTTGAATGGGGAAACTCTACACGGGATTTTTTTTTTTGTGAATTTTGATTATAAAGAATCTGAAACCTTGACTTAAAAAAAGTCCACATTGTATAAAAGAATATTTTGATCTTCTTAATATTAATTTTGATCCAATGTTAAAAGCACAAGGGCCCATTGTTGTAGAAAAGGATATTTTGATCTTCTTAATATTTATTTTGATCCAATGTTAAAAGTACAAGGGCCCATAGAGTTGGGTTATTTTAAAAGCACATTTCATATGTCAACAAGTCCAAAATCACAGTCGGTCACAAAGATCCTAGGAGTTGAGTTATTTTAAATTGAAGTACTTGTAATGGGAAATTTTAGATGATATTCAAGATGCATCAAAGAAAAGAGAATGACAGATTTAAATTAAAAGAAAACATTTTCTACAAATATTGGTTATGCAGTTTGTAAATGAAAATTTTAAATGATACATTATTAACGCAAAAACAAAAACTGTTATGATGCATTAGAGAAGAGAGTGACATAATTAAATTAAAAGAAAACATTTGCTACAAATATTAGTTATGCAGATTATATTTGAGTAAAATGGGAGGAAATTTGTTAATAGATTAAGGTGGGAGCTCTGTATTTTCTGTGATGGAAAAAAAATCCAACATTCATATGGATATGAATCCTTAGTTTGAAAGAGCTCGTTATGACAACTTCCACAAATCAAATTCTCAAAACCAAGTGAACACAATTATGATATGCTATAAAGTTATATCAAAGCTCACAGAATCTCAATGAGCTAACAACCTAAGTGTATATCCAGGACTGGTCAAAGGAAAAAGAGATAGTTTGAGAACAAAAGTAGATAACAGTGAGATGTCACAATCAAAGCCTTACTCAAAAATTGAGCTAACAACCTATGTGTATATTCAGGACTGGTAAAAGGAAAAAGAGATAGTTTGGGAACAAAAGTAGATAACAGTGAGATGTCACAATCAAAGCTTTATTCAAAAATTGAGCTAACAACCTATGTGTATATCCACAACTGGTAAAAGGAAAAAGAGATAGTTTGAGAACAAAAGTAGAAAACAGTGACATGTCACAGTCAAAGCCTTATTCAAAAATTGCAGGAAACAATGTCATAATTTGAGAGTATGGTATTAACTTATTAAGATAGAGGGTTGGTAGACCTCATTACTAAAAGTTTTGTTCAACAGAGGATCAAAATACATTACAATAGTTCATAACAAACTTTATCAATCCCAAAGCTTTGTGCTAAAGTCAATAATGATAGCACAATTAAACTGCCATAGGAACTTGACGGTTCATTTCTTTTTTTAATAACTGTCTGGTAAGCCCAAAAAAGGTTACTGACGCCTTCATGCATTTTATTACTATGTGAAGGCCAAAACATCAACTAATTTCCCTTTACAATACCACATAAACACTCTTAACAATCAACATAATCTTTCACAATGCTCAGAATTACAACCTGTGTAATTGAAGGATAAATTGTAGATGGTTGATGCTAGCAACTGTTGTACTGTAGAGTGGCCATTTTTTAAAACTGAGACAAGTTGTTTGAGAAAACCAGATGCAAAAATCAAGGAATTGGCAGCAATAAGGGAGGCAGAAAGGTTGTTGATTGCTCTGATAATCAATTCTTGCACTCATGGAAAATATTTTGGATTAGAAACATTAACAACTACAAAATGCTTGACCAAACTTTTTGCCAAAAAATTAAGAAGATCATGGAGTTTACTGGTATAATATTATTACATTTATTGTTTTACAATTTGGCCAATAAATTAAGACTTACTGAAGCTGTACAGACTTTAAAACTTCAAAAGCATGGACTTCTTTAGTTTAAATGAAATTTTGGTGAATAATTTTTAACTTTTCATTAATCTAATTTTTGAATGAAAACTATAGTTCAATTGTAAATGGGTTTTGCTCCCATGAACTCTTTGGCATCCTAGATGGTAGAACTAGATAAAAAAATATAAAAAAGTTCATACAGTCTACTGCCTGTGATAGTCTTTAAAATTTGAAAAAAATAATATTGAAGCCTCTTAGAAATGAACAAAAAGCCTTTGTTATAGTCTACTTGTGGGCTGAGTCATGATGGTTAAAAATTTCAAAATAATAAATCAGAAGTTACAACTATAGATGTACCACATACTTGATTCAATGACCCTGAAAATGAAATTTGAAACCCTAAGCTTTGAAGGAAGCTGAAAGCCTTGATAGTTTAAACATAAACGAAGTCTCTTGCAAAAATATGAAGTTGCTAGTAGATTCTAATCTTGTAATAAGCAAATGCCAACACAAATAAACAAAGTCACCCACAATTTTGTGGCAAAATCCAAATGAATGCCCTCACACAATCCCCAAACAATGTAAATGAAGCTCAGTAACATGTCATGAAAGAGTGTAAATGATGTTTTAAGCAGCAGTGAGATTTTCTACAATTGCAAATTATGGTGGTTTTTTTGCGCTTAAGGAAATATTATCAACAAAAATTGTCATGATTTTTTTTAATAACATGGCCCAAAGCTATTTTCTCAAGTAATCGTTTGCCTTCCAGAAGTGCCAGTGCTTGCAAGGGTTTTCAACCATGATCTATGTACACTATATTTGACATGAAATTACCAAAAACAAATATATTATTAACATTCGTATAGAGATAGACTAACTGTTTTTAACTTTCCCATTGTCCAGAACTATATTTCTAAATACTAGATCATCTAACAACCAACAATTTAGCATTTTATATATTTATTTTCTTTTATAATAAAAAACTCTATTAGTACTAATCAGATATGGAGACAAAAAAAAGTTTTCTTTAGAACCAAAGAGAACATAGTATAATTTTATTGCAATATTGGTGCCCATATTAAAATTTGAATAGAGAGAAGCTCCCAACGCCATCATTAGCCAACAGTTAAGCCAATTACAGAGGAGGACCATTTGGGTGTCCCTAAATAGCCTCGTTATGTATTGGCTAAGTCTAAACATAAGCTAATTACAGAGAAGGATCATTTGGGTATCCTTAAACTGCCCTTCTACTGTATTGGGTATCTCTCAAAACATTGTTTTCATATTACTTTTCCATCGAACAATATCATAACAAGCAGGAGAAACAAGTTGTAGAGGAAGAAGAAAACATAGAGGAGCAGCAGCATGGACCTTACCCCATTGAACAACTCCAGGTTTGTAGTAACATAGAATGACACATTTTTTGAAGTTCTCTCAGATACCCAGATGTTTTACAAGAGAAGTAAGGAGTACCCATTTCATTTGATGGGCACACTGTGGTATCTGATGGTGGGTCATTTTGGTCTCAGAATATTCATCCACAGACATCTACAGAGGAAGTGGGACCACAGAGTGATAAAATAGAGGAGAAGTTTGTGAATAATGTTTATCAGAGTATATCAGTCCGTCACACTGGTGTGATTTTCTGTTGTGTTTTATTTTAACTCTTTTACTCTCTTCCTAATGAAAGTGCACATCTTTGAAAATTAAGGGAATCTGCAAAGATAAACTCACCTGCAAAGCAAATCCAAGAAAGCAAATCGAAAACCGGTGGGGGCATGTAGAAATTTGGAGTATCCCGACAGAGATCAAGTCAACTTCAAGGCAAATCCAACACTCCACACACCATGAGTAGGAAGAGGCGACAAAATGTTTCTGTTATCAACGATGGCAATGAGAAAATAAACAAGATAATGAAAATATGGTCTGACTTCTTTGTGTGAAATAGAATATAGGTTTCAAGCATTCTATTAAAAGCCCATCCGACTGACCTAATTGTGTCTTGCTGTCAAGGATGCCGATATTCTTCTCAATAACTGTAGATATTTTGCCACCACCGTCTGCATTAATTGCTCTGTTGCTCCTATGAAGATATTTCCACCTTCAATAACTGCTTTGATGACCAGCAACGAAAGCTATGGAGGATCGGGGAAAAGAGGCAGCAAACAGATGAGCCGCTGGGATCGATTACATTGCAGGCGATTGGCTCTTAACGAATCTGCACCATCGGACGTTAAAAGAGTTCGCAAATATTGAGCATGGGGACGCCTTCGACGTAATTATTGCATAAAATATTCTTAAACACATGATTGATATAGACAAGACCACAATAAATGATACAATTGTAAGAGAGGAAGACAAAATTGTTAGTACAATACCTTTCAATTACAAAATTTGAATAAATAATTATTTACTTCAAAAATAAGGCAAATTCTAAAATCACTAACACTCTAAAATCCAATTTATAATTAATTTCATCATCATACATCTACCACCATTACTATTAAATAATTAAACTAACCCTATGCTCTTATTTAATTTATAATTTACAGACCAACTTTGCTCAATTATACTTTTGTACGATCTGATCAGAAAGTTAGCTAATCTTCTACTCCGAAATTTAATAATAATAATTTTCGAAGAGCGCAAATTTTATTTATTCATTCTCTTTTTTAAAAATTAACTATTCTTTAAACATAAACAAATATATTTAAAAACGCAGAGAGTATTAAAACTGCTGTGTACCTTGCGGCCAAAAGAAAGCGCGCAGGAATGAGCCGTCAATTTGCAGGCCACGCACGTACACGGCGGCCACAAATGACAACAAACAGTACAACAGCCGTCAATTTCCAGGCTTGTCGGCCGCCCACTTTACGCGTCCACCCTCTAATTTGGAATTCACCTTTCCGCCCACGTTTTTAACGGTTTCCTTGCACGCCGGAGGACACTGCCCTCTGCCGTCTGCCGTCTGCCCTCTGCCTGCGCCTCATCATGAATTGTGGCCAGCCGCCGCGTGTACTATGCCATTACACTTGTGACGCGTCGCTTTCGCACGTTCCACGTGAGCCGCACTTACTCCTGCCATTTCACACAATTCTTTTCTCCTTGGCGGCAACCCTTTGACACGCTGGCGCCGCGATCTCACTTCACGTCTCAGGATCTCTGTTCGTGCAACCGCCAACCTGTCATGTCCTCCCTTGGTACGTGCCAATTGTATGATCCGCCTGCTGACGTGGCTCCGAGTTATTTGGCTCAGGCGAATTTATGGTACGTGGCAGAAAATTTTATTAAATAATTACAAATTCAATATAATTATATGGGAATTTAATATTATTAATTATTTTCCTAGGACCATATTTGTTCCTGCGATTTGAAGTTTAATTAGTTTTATGAATGAATGAGAGATTTTAATGTCATAAATTAAAATTTAATTTTTTGAAGTTTAATTTGTTTCTAGTGGATTAAAGTAAAATGAAAAATAAAGTGTCATAAAAATTGAAAACATATTTTATTTTAGTGAAAAAAATTAGTTTTATGAATGAAAGAGAGATTTTAATGTTGTTTATGAGACCAAACAGTCTATGGGATCGAGAGTCAAAAAAATAAGAAATCTCTAAACTCTTTTCAATGCTAGATCTTTTGTTATGAATTTTGACCAAAAAACTAGTAATCTTGCTGATTTTTTTGCTCTCAAATTGGGTGCGGATGTCCCCGTAAGCAACGCAATCCATGATAAAGTGTCACTCCGTCTCCACCACCCCTTCATTACAAAAAATGCAAATTCTATCCTCCCAGGCTTTTTTAGGTATGGTCCACCTCCTGGTGTGGCATCTGAAATGGTGAACCGGTCCTAGCTACACAATTAACATCCTTGTTTTACCTTTAATAACTGCTCCCTAATGTCCCACTTGTTTAACCATTTGTTATTTTGTTTCATCCATATTTTTTTCCTAACTCAATCAAAAGAATATCATAAACGATAGTAATTTTGACTTCGAGATTGCTAATGATTAAGTGATTTTGAATTCTTTAAAAGAGAAAGAAATTTGCTGTTTATTCTCAATTTCCTATTGACGGTTACCTAGGGTAACATGATATTCGTGTGATATCTTTGGAAATATGCACAACTTTCAAACAGTCTTAAAATTGACGGTTCTAAATTAATGTAGACAATCATATCTCGGAAAGTATTAAATGGTTAGAGCCAAAAATATGTAAACGGGCGTCAATTTTAAACCCTTTTCCCCGAAAAGACAACGTACGGTACAGCGTATATTCGCTGCAACCTGTACTAAAGGAATTGGTTATTCACGACTTTTCGCACCCTACAATAAGCATTCGCATTTTGCTTTCGTCGAATTAGTAAGGAATAGAAGCTAGGTTCTGAGCATTTATGTTTCTGTGAGATTCATGATGCTTCTGCGCGCAGAGCTTTGTTTTGTGGTGGCTGTGTGTGTCCGGCTGCTGTTTCTGTCAATTAACGCAGAACCAGATGATTACGCACAACCAGCCTTGGACAGCATAGAGCAGGAAGCGGCATACAGGGTGCTGGAGGCCGTAAATTCAGAGATTGACTGGAGAAATCTCTACCCGGATAATCTGTGCACAGGAGGCCCTCACGGCGTGGTGTGCGGGTGGGACGCAGGCGAGGGGAGATGGCATATCGTGGAGATGAGCCTCGGGTGGGTGGCGGATTCGGCAAACAACCCTCCCTGTGCCGCCAACGCAGGGTTTACTCCACACCTCGCCGACCTCCGCCATATTCGCAAGCTTTTCTTCTACAGATGCTTTGTCAATGGTAAGGTGATCATTCCTGCCTACATTGGGGCTTTACAGCAAACTATTGAGGAGCTTGTATTTCAGGACAATCCAGCAATGGAAGGCTCTTTGCCTCCTGAAATGTACTCGCTTACGGCCCTCCGCCGTTTTATTCTGTCAGGAAGCGGCGTTAGAGGCCCCATTACTGCAGAGCTTGGGAATCTGAAGAAGCTTCAACAGCTTGTTCTGAGCGACAATGCTTTTGGCGGAAGGATTCCTTTTTCTGTGGGGGAGCTAAGGGAGCTGGTCATCTTGGATCTAAGCCGCAATCAGCTGGAAGGAGCCGTGCCATTACAGATTTCCAGGCTTGTTAGGTTAGCTAAACTGGACCTGAGCTTTAACCGTCTAAACGGCACCATTCCTCCTGGTTTAGTGCAGCTGCATGGCGTAGAACTCCTTGACATGAGCCATAATAAGCTCTCAGGCGGCGTGCCCTCATTTTGGGCCGAATTACCGAATTTAGCGGATCTTCATCTCAGCGGGAATCCGCTCGGTGGAGTTTTGCCAGATGTCTGGGGTTCCCCGGGGGGTAAGCTGAGAAGCTTGGGGCTTTCTTCGGCAGGACTGGTGGGAAAGATACCAAAATCCATTGGCGCTATGAAAGAGCTTAACTATCTTGCCCTCGACAACAACAGGCTTACCGGTTTTATTCCAGCACAGCTTGGTAGCATCCCCCATGTTTATGAGATGAAGCTGAGTAACAATGAGCTCACAGGATTTGTGCCCTTCTCCACTGATTTCGTTAAGAAAATGGGTAAAGGGCTTCATCTGCAAGGTAATTCTGGTTTGTATGGTTATTCCTGTTACTCTACTTTGTCTCTTTCCCAGCCAACGATGCCCCAAATAGCTGGTAGCAGCCAAATTCACACATTCGTCCACTCCAGACTGTTTCTGCAAACGTTTTCGGTTGCTCTAGTTTTTGTTTATCTATTTTGACAATGAAGAAAGATTCGTAGCAGCAGTACAGGGAAGGAAAGGATTCCCATCTCAGTCTAGTGCATTTATTAGTGGAAATCGAAAGTAGATTGGTACCCAGTGCATGCATCTTGTACAAGGCAAGCTTGCCTTTATGCGTTTTTTTGTTTTTGTCCTTAACCTGTCTATATCATCTATCTGGTCAATACAGATGATTCTTATTTTGTATATATCAAGTTCGATCGGTGAAGATAATATGCAATAAAAACTGGAAGAAAGTTTTTGAGCAATGAAATCATTTTGTTCATCTCTCTGTAAGGACGCTTCTTTTGTATTTAATAAATATCTCTATTTTATCTTTGAAGTTTGCTGTATTCATCATGTGTAACACAAATATAGAGATGATTGGCTGCAGTTGGGTAACTCAGAATATTTCCCATTTATAAGTAGTATATGTATATTTATAAGTTCTATTGTGTATATATGTAGGTAGGGTGTGAATAATAAATTGAGTATAAAGAAACAGAATTATAAGATAGTTAAGAAGGGAAAACAATAAAATGTATAAATAAAGTTTAATACAAAATAATTTAATGTCAAAATCATGAACTCAATGTCAAAGTATAATAAAAGATAAATTAAAGATCATATATAGAGCATTGTATAGGAGGTAATTCAAAAAAATCTAAGGTTTTCCACCTTCACCCATAGACCATTTTTGGAGTGGGGCCTATAGTTGTATTTGATCCATGATACAAATGGTTGTTTGAAGTACAAATAAAGGCTTAAGCAAGCAATTTAACATGATAAAAAAATGGTGTTAAAAGTAGGTTTTGCATCCTTAAGCTAACTATTTAACATGATAAAAATAGGTGTTGAAAGTAAACTCTCCATCCTATACAATTTTCGCAATCAATTAATAACAACCAAAGAGACTCTCATCTCTTGTATCTTATTCATATCATGTTTCCAAGCAATTCTAAGGAATAGTTTAAGAGCATGTAATATAGCACAAATATTAGATGCCATGCCCAACCTAGCTTTATAAAGGAGACAATATTTTTCATTCAAGTAAAGAACTCCTCAAGAAACACAAAACCCAAGTTAGCCTTGCCATGCCCCATTAAAATAACCCCTAGGAAAAGTTTTATCAACCTTCATCTCAATGCGCATCCTAGAAACCTTTTTAGTACGAGTATTTTCAATTATTCTCACACAAATTTTGATTTGTATAGAGGATTGAAAAGGTGGGTCATATTTGTTGAAAATGATTTGATCATCCTAGCATCCTTTATTGTAGGAGATTTTTCAAGTATTCATACATAAATTTTGATTTGTATAGGATTGAAAAGGTGGATTATATTTGTTGTTGAAAATGATTTCATTCCTTGCCAACCATATCCCCCATGCAACCATAAAGGGTAGTGCCCTAAATATGTTTAGTTCTCTAACATAAAACCATAGCTTCAAGCAATCAACAAGAGAGATCCTCTACCAAGAGCCAAAATGCCCAAAGAGAATTCACAATGCTACCCATACAAATTGTGTGTACGAGTAGTCATTTGATAAGTGTTTAAATGTTTCCAAAGTTTCCCAAGATAAGGAACACCATGTAAGACTATACCATCCTCTTCCTTGTAGGTACTCTCAAGTTATATTTTATGATTAAGAGCATTTTTATTATTTAAATATACTAGTTGGAAATTCATTGACTTGTCTTTTTTTTTGTCCAAGCCTCCTACATCTAAGCAAATTTAGAACAAGTCAAATTTGAAAGATTAAACACTTAAGTTACAAAAGTCAAAGGGAAAGTAACTAAAATAAGGTAAATCTTAAATCTCTATAAAAGAATATTTAGGGACCTAAGTAGCATGGTAGCAATTAAATAAATTGCGGCAAAGTAAATGAAAGGTTATAATTTGTTTGTTGATGTTGAGTGATTGATGTGAAAGATATTATTTTGTAATATGCTCAATGGTCTAGTTTTAGCATTTTGAATGGTGTTTGTACTATGAATGTTGCAATAGATATTTCTATACTCTTTGCTTCCTATCAAGGTGCACTTGCATACTATTATGTCTAAGGTGGTGCACTTTTGTTTTAAGTTGTTATCATTATGTCTTTTACCATTCATAGTCACTTGAAACTTGCACATTTGTATATAGTATTTGGTTTCATAGAACATGGTGTTAAAGAACACCTTTGAGGGTTTGCTACACTAGAATTAAGGTATTGAACTTCCTAAAGCTTTAGTGAGACCCTATTGTTGATTTCACAAGATCAAAACACACAATTCAAGAATGCAAAAATGTCTATTCATGCAACGTTGATATATGAGCTAATAATTATTAATAATAATTTAATTTCTTTCTCATTCATGATGTTGTTGATTTATAGTGCTTGTGTTTAAGTACACAATCCTAAATGCTCAATTACGAAAGTAATGGTGTAAAATGATAGGCACAAATAAGTTTTTGATACATAACCTTCCCGTGCCACCAAACATAAAAACTCTATAACTTGAAAACTCAACTAAAAATCCCCCAAGCCTAAAAATGCTAAAACCCTAAAACATAAAAATCCTTAAACCCAAAAACCCAAAAATCTAAAATCTTGACCACCTTAAAACCCCAAATTCCAAAACCATAAAACCAAAATCCCCAAAATTCCAAAACCCTAAATTTACTCCTACTCAAAACCCCAAATCCTTAAGTTTGAAAACACCCCAAACCCTAAATCACTAAAAAAACCTTTAAACATCAAAAATAAAAAATAAAAACCATTAAAATTCTATAACATCTATAGTATAAAACTCTAAAATAATTATACTTGAAAAACTGTAAATAAAAAATCCCAAAAACATGAAAATCTCGTTGTAGTGTAGGAAAATGCATACCTTAACAATTTCACACTATTTTTGCATCCCCTTAATTAATTGGACTTAATTAAGCCTCTAATTGATCAAATTATACATTCCAAAGCCTTATTATTCCTGTTTTCGAAAGGGAAACCTATATTAAACAATTGCTAACATTAATTAAATTACCTTGGAAACCAGGTGTCTTGGACTTAGATCCTAGGACCCATTTTCCCAAGGGCGAATGAGTCCCCTTTAAGTCCCAGGACCCAATTTTTAATATGTTTTTGGCAGAATTTTAATGATTCAAATTCAAGTTTCAAGTGTCAGATTTTGAAATATAATTTTCGAGAAATTAGATAAACACCTATAAATACATAATTATTTTATCAAATTCAAATCAAAGGAGAATTAAGTAACATTATCAAGACTTCACTCAAGAGCATTGAAGAGTAGATTTATTAGTCATCTACAACAACAATCAAGATCATATCATCACATGTGTCAAAGTTCATGTTCATGTTTTGGAGCTAACATTGTGATGTAGGTTTCAAGCATTCAAGCATCAATTAATCAAGCCAATTCATGCAAGATCCAATCCTTAGAGTGATGTGTTTGACTTCAATCCTCTAAGGGCATACATTAAGGGTTTGGTGATTTGTAACAAGCTTTGTTTATTCATCAATTCCTTCATTTTGTCATTATTTCATTATCAAGGTTTAATTATCAGGCATGGGGTTTGACTATGGAAAACTCCCATTCACCCAAAATAATTTTATTTGTTTCTCTCTTTGTATGTGTAGATTTACAAGTAAAGAAAGATTAAAAGTTGATCAAAGTAGAAATTTTGTAAAGTTGCATAAGTTGTCAGCATTGTTGTCAAGCTACAAAAACTCATTTATAGATTTTATTTTTGGCTTTCCGTAGTCAAACTTGGAAAAATTAGATGCTTAGATTTGGGATTAGAGGAGTACAAAAATTGATTTTGGAGCCCTAGTCAAGGGACCATTTGCCCAAGGGAAAATCGGTCTTGCTACATGCCCCGAAACCCACTTTTTATGACAGGTGCACACTATCGGGCCCTTCTTAAATTTTCCTGCAAATTGTTGTTTTCGTTCATATTATCATAGAATTTTTCATTTCAAGTGTTGGATCATATAATTTAGTTAGTTAATGCACTTTAAATCATCAAAAAATATTACAAATTAGTCATTTCTATAATAAAAAAGCAAAGATCCAAGGTCCAAAATAGGGTTGACTCACCTCAAGGTTGAAAGTCAATCCTATCCCTTTATAATCTTCTCTCTTTCTAATGAAATTGGGGAAAGGTGTATTTGAGTCCTAGGCCATTTCATCATTCCACATTGACTAAATTCATTCCTTCTTTTCCCTACATTTCACCTGTAAGATATCATAACTTTAAACCCCAAAATCTTAATCCTTGAAACTTTAAAATCTTCTGACCCTAAAATTTAAAATCCCCAAAACCATAAAATCCTAAATATACTAAAAACTCAATACTCCAAATATTAACCACAAAAATCAAAATAAAAACCAAATATCTAACACACTAAAATCCCAAAAAATAGAATCGCTCAAACATGTCATGTATACCTCATGCTACCACCCACCCTCAATACATATTGACTCAAGGTACTTTAAAATAACCCATTCACCTCTAAGTACATATAACCATACTTCCTTTTATTTCACTTTTAGAAAAGTTCTAATATAAGTGTGCATATTATCTTAGAACATTGAAATGAATTTGCCATGGCAAATGAAAACTCCTTATATTCTCATTGGTTGCACTTGATTTGTAAGGAGTGAGCATTCCCACTCAACCACCTAATTAAAATCACTCTATTGATAAAGTCTATAATGTGGCTAATCGATCTCTAATGGAAGCTCATTGATCAAAATAAGGTTTGTAGGAATCAATTATTCTCTCTCACTTAAAGTTTGTTGTATTTATTATGTGTAACACAAATATGTAGATGATTGGTTGTAGTTGGGTAACTCAAAACATGTTCCATTTATAAGCGGTATTGTTTTATTTCTTTTTATTTTAAGAAAGAGGAAGTTATATTGTGTATATATATTCATGATATTAAAATAATTTTGCATATAGTGTGCGTAATAATTTGAGTATAAAGAAGGCAAATTATAAGATAGTTAATGAAAAATTCAATACAACAATCTAATGTCAAAATAAAACAAAAGATAGGCTAAAGATCATATATAGAGCATTGCATAAGAGGTAATTAAAAACTATCTAAGGTTTTCCATCTTCACCCATAGACCATCTTTGGACTAGGTACTTATAATTGTAATTGATTCATGATACACACGATGGTATGAAATATAAATAAAGGATTAAGCCAACTCTTTAACATGATAAAAAATAGTTTAAAAATTGGCTCTCAATCCTATAAGCCATTTTTTTTAAATGATAAAAAAATGGTGTTATAAAGTATGCTCTCCATTCTATACAATTTGTGCATCCAATTAATAACAATCAAAGCCATATTATGTTTCCCAACAATTCTATGGAATAGTTTGAAAGCATGTAATATAGAACAATGATTTTTAAGTTTATTCATAAACCATATTTTTTCTTTTTATTAATAATCTTTTTAATTATTAATAATTGAGATTAAAAAAAATAAGTTTAATTAATTTTATAATAATCTTAAAAATAATTATTTGAATGTTATTAATAATAATCTTAATTAATAAAATTGTTAAAAATGATTAACAATATTCTTAATTAACAATAATCTTAATAACTGTATTGGTAATAGTCTTAATCATTTGTAATCTTAATAACATATTTATAATCTTAATATTAATAAAGATAATTATCATTAATTATTAAAATCGTTAATGATTAATTATTGTTATCAATAATTATTATTATGATTATAAATGATTAAGATTTAATAATAACTAATGATTAATTATTATAATCATCATTAATGATGCATGATTAATTATTATAATCATAAATTACTAAGAATTATAACAATTGGATTGATAACAATTTTATTAATAATAGTACATAGCTATAATATGCATTCTTACATTTTTTAACTCAATATACTCTCTTCTATTATGTTATCATCGTTTCCTTTTAAGTATAAGCTTTCATTCCTTTTAACTAAATATCCTTTATTTATTATTTTCCACCTCCTCTTTCTCTCTCATTTTCTGGTCTCCTTTCTCACTACCCTCTTCCTTCTTAAGGCCATTTATGCAATCCTATCCTTCATTATCATCTTCTCGATGATGAACCATTGTGTGTGGTTTGAAATGTTGATTCAAGATAACATACACAACAAATCTATAAATATTTGGTGCGACTATTCATGGACTGTGGAAAAATCATTCCTACAAAAAATTACTAATAAAGTTCAATACAACAACAATCTAATGTAAAATAACAAACACGATGTCAAAATATGATAAAAGATAGATTAAAGATCATATATAGGGCATTGCATCTGAGGTAATTCAAAAGTATCTAATATTTTCCATCTTCACCCATAAACCATTTTTGGGTTGGGTACCTATAGTTATATTTGATCCATGATACACATGGTTGTTTGAAGTATGAATAAAGGCTTAAGCCATCTATTTAACATGATAAAAAAATGGTGTTAAAAGTAGGTTTTGCATCTTTAAGCTAAGTATTTAACAAGATAAAAAATTAGTGTTGAAAGTAAACTACATCCTATACAATTTTTGCATCCAGTTAATAACAACCAAAGAGACTCTCATCTCTTGTATCCTATCCATATTTTTTTTCCAAGAAATTCTAAGGAATAGTTTAAGAGCATGTAATATAGCACAATTATTTATTTTCATATATCTATACATATACATATCTATACAACTATAGGAAAAATATGTATCCATACATCTAATTAAGTTGAATGAAAACGAAGAAGGCTACAAGAAACATACATATATATCTAACTGTGCACACATATGTATCATAATGTTGTATCATACTATTGTTTGAAGTTATATAAAAAAATTCAGTATGTTGTATCATGAAGGGTTGGAAATATTTATATCATACTGTTGTTTGAAGTTATATATAAATTTTATAATGTTGTATCAGAAAGTGTTGGTAATATTTCTACCATAATGTTGTTTGAAGTTATATATACATTTCATAATGTTGTATCATAAATTGTTTGAAATATTTGTACCATAGTGTTGTATGAAGTTATATATAAATTTCAATATGTTGTTTCACAAATGGTTATAACATAAATAGGAGTTAGCCATTATCATAGTTAGTTGTAAGGGAGAGGGGCCGATAATTACAATCACTATAATTAAAGAAAAAAAAATCATACATCTAATTAAGTTCAATGTAAATTAAAAAGGCTATAAAAAATTTGTGTATCTATCTATTTTTGCAATATATATGTATATACATATATACGTACATATCCACACACACACACACACATATATATATATATATCCATATTTATATGCATATCCATATGTATTTACATATATATATATATATATATATATGTACATATCCATATGTATATACATGTGCATATACATATACATATAATTGCATGAAAATCGATGATATACATTGAAAGGAGTCTTAAGTTAATAGGAATGAGCCCTTCTTTTGTAATAAGATGAACAATGATATACATACATATAATTCTTATATGTTCAAGATATACATGATGTCCATGGATCAAAACATCCATGGTAGATCATGTATATCTTGAGCATATTAGACTTCTTTCAATGTATATCTCCAATTCTATCTCTTACAAATAAAAGAATGATACAAATTGAAACAACAAATTCATACATGTAAGAGTGAGTGTGATTGAAGAACAAACTAGCCATGCATCTAATTGAGTTTATTGCAAATGATCAAGGGTATGTGTGCAATGATACAAAAAATGCATGTTATATTATCAACATCGCCTTACCCATCAACGGTCCATTACCCTTAAAAAAACTATACATATATATAAATATATATATATATTATATATACATATACATATGCATATACATATACATATGTACATACATATACATATACATATGTAAGATTATATGGTAATTAAAGAACAAACTAACCATGCATCTAATATATTTGATTGCAAATGTTCAAGGATGTGTGTGCAATGAAACAAACAATGCAATGATGTTTTTGATATGTCCTATGCCCACAATATTTTTTGTGACAATATATGAATGTATTGACAATCAAAAATCAAACAAAGTGAAACAACATATTGGAACATGTGAGTGTAATTGAAAAACAAACAAACCATACATATGATTATTGTTAATTTTATCTCTATTCAACAATTCTTTAGGGAGAATTGATATTTCAAATGCCCTTCTAATGGAAATCTAGGTTGCAGTTGTCCACAATTCCCT
The DNA here is from genome assembly GCA_007115665.2 of Sequoiadendron giganteum. Classification (NCBI taxonomy): domain Eukaryota; kingdom Viridiplantae; phylum Streptophyta; class Pinopsida; order Cupressales; family Cupressaceae; genus Sequoiadendron; species Sequoiadendron giganteum. The sequence goes on along the minus strand of CM021108.1, from coordinate 608,467,538 downwards.
TTTAATTGTGAATTGCAATATAGATTACCATGAAAGCCCTTCAAAAAATAAATCCCCTAAATGCGTATCCCCAATTCTAACTCTTCTAGCAAAAATAATGATACAAATTGAAACAACAAATTCATACATGTAAGAGTAAGTTTGATTGAAGAACAAACTAACCATTCATCTAATTGAGTTGATTACAAATGATCAAGGGTATGTGTGCAATGAAACAAACAATACATGTTCTACTATCACATCTCCAATTCTAACTCTTACAAAAAAGAATGATACAAACTGAAACAACAAATTCATACATGTAAGATTGAGAGTAATTGAAGAACAAACTAACTATGCATCTAATTGAGTTGATTACAAATGATCAAGGGTGTGTGTGCAATGAAATAAAAAATGCATGTTATAGTATCACATCCTGAATTCTAACTCTTACAAATAAAAGAATGATACAAACTGAAACAACAAATTTATACATGTAAGATTGAGAGTAATTGAAGAACAAACTAACCATGCATTTAATTGAGTTGATTGCAAATGATCAAGGGTGTGTGTGCAATAAACCAAAAATGCATGTTATACTATTATATCCCCAATTCTAACTCTTACAAATTAAAAAATGATGCAAACTGAAACAACAAATTCATACATGTAAGATTGAGAATAATTGAAGAACAAACTAACAATTCATCTAATTGAGTTGATTGCAAATGATCAAGGATGTGTGTGCAATGAAACACACAATGCATGTTATACTACCATATCCCCAATTGTAACTCTGATAACCCTTAGGTGAATATTCTAACTAATTATATATATGAATACATATTGATGATAAAAAAATAAAACAAAGTCCAACAACATATTCAAACATGTGAGTGTAATTGAATAAAAAACAAACCATATGTCTAATTATTGTAAATTGTATCTCTGTTCAAGAATTATTTAAGGAGAATTGATATTTCAAATGCCCTTCTAATGGTAACCTATGTTGCAGCTATCCACAATTCCCTTTGAATTGTGAATTGCAACATAGATTACCATGAAAGCCCTTCGAAAAATGAAATCCTCTAAATGCATATCCCCAATTCCAACTCTTACAAAAAAAGAATGATACAAATTGAAATAACAAATTCATACATATAAGAGTGAGTGTAATTGAAGAAAAAACTAACCATGCATCTAATTGAGTTGATTGCAAATGATCAAGGGTTTGTGTGCAATGAAACAAAAAATGCATGATATACCATCACATCCCCAATTCTAACTTTTACATTAAAATAGTGATACAAATTGAAATATAAAATTCATAGATGTAAGAGTGAGTGTAATAGAATAAAAAACTAAACATGCATCTAATTGAGTTGATTACAAATGATCAATGGTGTGTGTGCAATGAAACAAAAAATGCATGTTATACTATCATATCCCCATTCTAACTCTTCGAAAAAAAATGATCTGCAAATTGAAACAACAAATTCATATATGTAAGAGTGAGAGTAATTGAAGAACAAATTAACCATGCATCTAATTGAGTTGATTGCAAATGATCAAGGGTGTGTGCAATGAAACAAAAAAATGCATTTTATACTATAACATCATAGATTTTTCTGCAAGTACTAGAATAACAAAGTTAATCCTAATCTAAAATTTAAAATCTAACAACAAAGAACGAGGAAATAAACTAATCTAATAAAACCAAAATGATCTCACCGAATTTGCGTTCATCCCTTCGAATTATCTTGATTACTCTTCTCCATTTTGCCTTTTTAGTATTCTTGCCCTCAGATTTATGTGTTTGAGTGCAAGTATAGCTTTGTCGAGTGTCTAAGCAAAATATCAAAGAATAGTCTCTTTTATCAGAAGTATGTGATTTGGGGAGGATGAATAATGATTATGACAAGCCATTTTATAGATTTTGTGTTTTCGAACGATCGGCTCAGATTGAAAGAGAGATCGACGAATGCCATGCGATGTGAGTTCTGTCTCAGATAGAATGTGAGTTAAAACATGAGTCGGGAAAGACTAAAAATAGAACAAGATCTTAATCTTCAGTTAAAAATCTTCGAAAATAGAAGAAATAGACTTTGAATGTTAAAGACAAAGTCAAAACTCGAAGATGAGGAATTCAAATGCATAATTAAATTAATTAATTAAAAAAAAGATATTTAATTAATATATGCATACATGCATATGAGTTAGAACTAGTTAATCGGCTAGTTGTGACAGAGAGTCTTCCTCCAGAGATGATCAACAGTTGAATTCAGAGATAATTGAAGAACTAAAAATAGATCTCAAGTCAAAAGGTAAGTGGACGATTAGATAACTAAATGATAGATGAATGTGACATAAATAATTAAATATGAATTAAATGTTAATTTAATTCAACATTCGAAAATAAAAGATTTAATTAAATAAATAAAGATAATTTATTTAATTTGACTTTCGAAAAGGGTGGAATTGAATAATTAAATAATAAATATTTAATTATAGTTGAAAAGGGAGTTAAATGAATAATTAAATAAAGATATTTAATTATAGTTGACATATGATAAAAAGAGGGTTTAATTAAATAATACATATAATTAGTTAGGGACATAATTAAACAAATATGATTTATTTAATTATCCAAGTTGAATAAAGGTCATTTATGAATTAATTAAAAAGGGATATTTAATTAATAGAGGAAATATGTGTTAGAAAGGTTAATTAAATAATTGACATTATTTAATCATGACTATGGATGAATATAAAATTATGTCAAATGTGGTGTTCGCAGGCCTAGACCAATTTTAGGTATCTACATATACTATCACATTCCCAATTATAACTAGGGATAACTTTAAGAAACCCCCCCCTCAGCAAAGGTGTAAAATCTTGGCGATTCTTTCTTTTTATTTGAAAAAATTATTAATTTTCGTTGGTAAATCTTATGCACATTATTCAAAATTTGGTAAAATCTTGACGAATCTTAATGAATAATTGGTAAAACATAAAATCAAACTGGCGAATCCTAGTGAATAATCAGTAAAATGATTAATTACAATGGCGAATCTCTCCTTTAAATATTTGCATAGTTGGTCGGTGCAGTTCCCCCATATTTTTTTTGTTATTTTAAATATTGAAGTAGGGCCCAAGGGCGACAACCACCGACGGGGTCAAGGGGGCAGAGCCCCCTTTTGGGGGTTGAGGGGGCAACGCCCCCTCATGGGGTTCGGGGACAGTGGCCTCGACGGGCAGAGCCCCTCGCCACCAAGCATAAATTCACTATTGAAAATGCATTAGAGCACACACGGATGAAGTGTTTTTAAAAAATTTCACTTGAAAATTAAGACTAAATGAAACTTGAAAATTCTACCATCGATTAGCTTTTAAATTAGACGGCTACAGTGCAAGTTCATTCCATGAGTGAATATCGGCGTAAGTGAACATCATCGGTGGGACACTTACGAATGTCCTGCCGATATAACGATTTTATATGCACTTAGTAAATTATGCGACTTAGTGAATTATGTGACTTTATATGATTTGCCTTTTAAAAAGGTTGTTGAGTCCCGAAATTTGTTCTGGGCCACATGATCAAATCTAATCGTGTAGCCCAAAATAAATTTTGGGCCTCAACAACCTTTTTAAAAGGCACGTGCAAATAAAGTCACGAAATTCACTTGTAGCCATTCAATTAAAAAGATAATCTATGACAATAAATAATAAACCTATTCAAGGCTAAAATATCCCTAAAATGAAATGGTAAACTATTATTAGTGGTGATATTTCCCAAAAATTAATTATAAGAATATAAAATTACTGGCGAATATAAGTAATATTTGTATATAGTATAAACTATTGGCGAATCAATTCCGATGACGCGTCGTTTAAAAATAAATGCATTGGCGAATTAATCAAAACAATTTTTTTTTTTTGTAAAAACTTGGCGATTCGGCATTCTTTCTAACTTGTATTATTCGCCATTTTTGGAGGTTTCGATTTCAAATATTCACCAATTGGTGAAGATTCGCCACTAAAGTTTTCCTTGATTTTAACCTTTACAAATCAAAGATTGATACAAACTGAAACAACAAATTCATACATGTAAGATTGAGAGTAATTGGATAGTAGTATTTGGAGCCATTTTCTGATACAACATCATGATTTTTAAGAATAACTCGAAACAACCAACTAATACAACATTATAATACTTATATATAACTTCAACCAACATTTTGATATGAAATGAAACAACTTTGTCACACTTGTGAAATTAATTAAATATAAATTAAAATATACATCGAATTCATATAAATGTAAATGAACAAGGCTATATGAAACATCAATTTCTATATCTTTGCCATATGCAATTGTAATTCTACGAGTTGCATATTTATATTGACACTATTGGAAATTTATCATACACTCCATAGTTGAGGGTGCCATGCATCTATCTTTTGGCCGAGTATGTATGTATGTATGATTGGTATCCATACATACATACATCATAGTAAAATAATGTATGCATGTTACATATGAATGCCATATGTATGGGTACCTACATGACCTACATACATACATACATATGAACTGTCATATGTATGTATGCATAGTATTCACACATGCATTATTACCATAATATGTATGTATGTGTGTATACTATACATACATACATACATACATATGGCAATTCATAGGTATGTATGTATGTGTATGTATCGTATACACACACACACATACATACACATACATACAAACATAATATTATAATATTATGTATGTATGTGCGTGTATATATGATACACATAATATTATGATGTTTATTATAATATTAATTTGTTAAATATTATATTAATATGTTATTAATAATATTCAAATTTTATGTCAATTAAAGAACTAAAATGATTACCAAATCTAGATAAGTGAAATGATTATCAAATTGACGATGAAAATCTTATAAATGCATATGAAATCTTTACAAAAATTCAATCATTCTGATAGAGACGAATCTACTATGGACAGGGTTGAGAGGACGATGGGGGAGCGGGTATTGTTGAGTGAGGTGTTCATGATAGCGGTGGAAACAATCAACCAAAATATAGGTGCATGAAACCCTCAACAAATAATGTAGTATGCAAAAAGTGTTGTTATTTTGATCGACTTTGTGTATATATATACACACACATACACACACACACATATATATGCATATATATGTAGGTTTTTTATATATACACAGTCAACCATATTTTAGCTACAAGAAACTATTACCAGTGAAGCGTGTAATAACTTCAAATATTGCAATTATACACATACAAATTGCAAAGGTACAAAAATGAAAATAATATTCGTTCGCCATTTTTGTGTGTGTGTGTGTGTGTGTGTCCAGAAGCAACCATGATATAGTTGCAGTAAAGCTTCATTAAACAAGCATATCATTACTTATAAATTGAAACTATTTACACAAAAAAAGATTGCAAGTAAATATGAAAAAAATCTTGCAATGCATAGGATATGCATGTGTGAGGTTGGAACACAATCTCGCCTACGTAACCAGAAGGTAAATGTTTTCCTTTTGCCAAACATGGTGTTGAAAAACACAAAAATTTTGACAAATGCATCAACAGTACTCACCCATGGCCTTGAATTGCTTTCGACGTCCATCCGAACCAGGACTGATCGTGAATGCAACCGCTCAAAGTGTAAATTGTTCTCGTGAATGGAGTTTTCGTGAAGTTAAAGCAAGACTAAGTGAATGGTGTGCATGTTGAGGTGGTAGGCATTAAGTTTGATGACGGTGGAATGTTGGGCAGTTAATGCATATATACTAGTAGTAAAGAGAGCCAGTACTGGCATGGCACCAATCCACAAAGGGTATTACACATGTTCAAAATCGATCGATGACACATTTTGGTTGTTTTTTAAAAACATTGCGAAAACATTGTCAAACATGCTCAATTTTCACCAAAAAATAAATAAAATGGAAAGATACCAACTAAATGGTCAAAAGACGTGTCAAAATTACTGACTTGAATAGACCCCCCACTCACTATCACCCTACCCACCACCGGTACCTCTGCCTTATTGGCTTTATCAAAGTTAACTTTCTTTTGGGAGATGTTAGAGAGCTAATACAATATTGCCAGACTGTTTTTGCTGGCATTAGTACAACTGAACCTTTTGTAATTATGTCCGCTAATGATCTTTGGTGGTATTAAGTGGTACAACTACAGATTTGCCTGCTGGTTTTGTATTAATACCCCAGATTGACATTGATGACATTAGTACAATTGCAAACTTTGCTCTTGTTTCCGTATTTATGTTAACAGTGACTGACTAAAATATGCTGGTTCTCCAAATGAATGCACACTTCCATTGGAAATTATATCATCCTAATTTATTATCCCCGCGAAATTGCGTGAAGGCACCTACATATGGCGGCGAAATTGCGTGATTTTGAATATCCGTAATGTAGTAAAATTAGGATGATATAGCCTATCATCCTAAATACAGCCTATCATCCTAATTTTGTGCTGAATGCACCTACATATGGCGGCGAAATTGCGTGATTTTGAATATCCGTAATGCAGTAAAATTAGGATGATATAGCCTATCATCCTAATTTTGTGCTGAATGCACCTACATATGGCGGCGAAATTGCGTGATTTTGAATATCCCGATACAGACATTGTTAAGAAACGGATTTAGTTTCATGCAGTTTATTTTTGTAATGATGGAACAGCCAGCACAATTTAAAAGGCAGCTACGCGGCTCTTTTTGTTTATTCGTTTTCCGTATTTTATATCTTTGCACAGTAATCCATAAATTCCTGTTGGCATCTTAGACCCGTTTTACCCTTGATATTTAAAACCTTCGTGTAGCTCTTAATTTCTCGGTGCATAATTCGTCTTTATGTTCAAAAGCCCGTGGGATTTCGATTGCTTCTGTGCCATCAATTAGGATTCAGAGAAGACTGACATTTTATTTAAAATTAGGGTTTGCAGTTCTTGAGTTGCTGAATTTGCCACTTTTTCATTGGCAGAACAGAAAGCGGTGAAGGGACTTTTCAATCGTCTCTGTAATCAGGGTTTCAGTATAGCTTTCGGTCCATCAGAATTTGGTAGTCGTTAAGCAGATGTGATTTTTATTCTCAAAATTTGGTTTGTAAAATAGAAGACTATAAGCATAAAAAACAAAAAATAACATTGAAGAAGACAATCTGTCATTTACAAAACTGAATCAATGATTGTGGGTTGTTGTTTTGAGAACTCCGGATGTAGGCAGAATTACAAACCAGGTTCGCTCCCGAGCCTGAGCACAATGTCGGAATGCAGTGTACACATTTTGAACAATATGAAGGTAAAACACAGGCCCTGCTTTTATGTTTATAATATCCAGTGATGGCTTGTAATTGAAAACTTTAAGACGAATTTCAGACTTGTTTTGCTCGGTGACTACAAGTCATGAGCAATTTTGCCAGAACTATGAATGACAGTTGATTTGAAAGGATTTCAGATAATTAATAGGAAGAATCAGGAAGAAGAGAAAAAAGAGAGAAAGAAATAAACTCTTCAACCCAAATTAAATAGTAGGGTGATTTTAAAATTTGATTGTTGCACATAAGAAAACACAAAAACTCTAGGAAAGAATTAGGTTTGTTTTATGTAGAGAACTATAATGTTATGCAGATCCTAGAGCTAAAAGACAAGCTAGTGAGTGTGAGAAAGAGGAAAAAAGAGAAAGAACAAAGCTTATTAACCAAAACCGCAGGGTGAGATGATTGAAATGTTAATCATTGCACATTCGAAAACACAAAAACTCTGGGAAAGAAATCAGGCTTGTTTTATATGTAGAGAACTATGATAATATGCAGGGCTAAACGACAACCTAGCGAAAATGATTAGTCTGGCCAACTGCCTTGGGATGTTGAAAGACTCTGAGGGCAGGCATACCTGCATTAGCCGGCACCTAGCTGCCTGAACAAGTAAATGAAACAACTCTTCATTGCACTAAGACATTATTGCACAATTTCCTTGATCACCTAAGAATCTAGTTTTGAGGATGTGATGTTTTCATCAGATGATTATGGGGATTCTAGATGGGATCGTTTCAGGTTCCTCATTCATGCCAACAACTCTTCAGAGTGAGTTAGATGGTGAACTCACTGTCAAGTGGCGCCTCCTCATGGGTTGAAGCCTCAGCTTATGAATGAGAGTTAATATACATAATAGATTTCCATTGACAGTACGAGAGATGTGATGCAACTCTGTGATTAGTCAGCGTCATTAAAGGATTCGGGTTTTTACAGAGTGAATGGCATTGATGGAACCTAAATAAGAGTGTATGACTGAGATGTTTGGGTGAGTGATAGGGAAAGTAAGAAGGATGACAGTCTTCTACTCGGAGCTGGGAGCTTTAATCTAGTTTTGTACTAAAAATTCCCCATAGAGAAAGATCTTGATAGAGTTTAAGGCCACTTATCTACTTAGATGCTGAAAACACTGGAGTGGAAAGCACCCAAATTTTATGGTTTTACAAAGATGAACTACTCTCCACCAAAGCTGTAGTGTTTCTTTAGAACCATGATTGTTTACCATAGTTTGAGAAGAGTGCAGAATGTTACACTGTAGCAAATATTCCCAGGGGTTTTTATATCTGCATTGAGATTGTTATCAGAGTATCTCTAGCCGAAAGCAAGATAATTGCAATCACAACAATCACAAAAGCAGAAAACTTAGCTCATTTGAAGGAGATAAATTGAGAGAGTGCCCAGCTCTAAGGATCTTTGCTTTGAAAGCTTCTAAGTTCTGATTCCTGAATGACCATTGGGATACTTCTGTAAGATCTTTTGTTGCTTAAATGACAGAACATCCAGGCATAAGAGATCCCCACGCACACCTGGAACAATGCAGACACAAAGCATGATGCTGAATTGTTATACTTTACAATGACCTAATCCTTTTGCAACGGAGATTGAAATCTGCTTCCAAATTTAGCCAGGCACATTAACATGGTGGTAAGTGTGATGGCTATACCCATATGTTAGCCATCCCACTGTTATATTAGATTACCTATAGCTCATTCTTGTCAATTGAAGGAATGATAACTCAATTGGAATGTATGCCTTTCAAAATGGAGCCCATCGGATTTAGGATAAAAGTGTTTTTTTCTTGTATCTCACTCCACTCATTCACCCCTCAAATTCCATGTTCAAGGAATCAGGGATGCTCCATGTTTAGCAAATGAGTCTGTAATTCTGTTTGCCTCATGATAACAATGAATGAGTGTAAGATCTAGATGCTGGTGAAGGTTGAATGCTTTGTCTAATATGCTATCAAGATGTTAATAGGAGCTTGTTTCATTGGCATCATAGCATCGGGTCATCTTCAATTTTCAGATTTTTGATATTTGTTGATAGGCAAACCTTCAATACATATACTGAGGTCGTCATTTCTACCTCATTATTCAATTTTTTTTGGAGGCCTTGCTATAATTCCATATGAATTTCCCATTGGCATGAGGAGAGACCTCCAGCCCCAGCAATACAAGGATTTCCCTTTGCCAGCCTGTCAAAATTGAATTTAGCAAATTTCGGATGTGGGATCTTTCATGTAACATTTTTCTGCAATTCCTTGTTTCAGAATCCATTAGTTGGGGGTGGAAGAGGGATTTAATGAGAATCTAATTTCTCAAGAATCTTTCACAATGCAATGAGCATTGAGAACCTTTGTTCTCAATCTCTGTGGCGAATGCCTTTGATTCTCGAATATGCAATTTCTAGGGACAAAGAATCTCTGATGGCACAGAAACTGATCATGAAAGATTCTTGTGTTTCTCTATTTCCAATCAACAATGGAGCTACAAATTCTAAGGCTTTGACCTTGAACAAATTTAGTTTGTTCCTTCTAGGGCCATTGACTGTGTTGTAACCCAAGAGAGATCTATCTTAGACACAAATTGACTCCATAAATGCTATATATGGTTATAAAGATTGTTTTCAAATGTTTGTTAATTTTGGAATGGGATTTATGCTTATTGCATGATGTCCTTTATAAATATATTCATCATTTTTGTTTGGAGTGGGTGATGTACTTTGGTTTAGTATATCTCACTTCTCAGAGAATTTGAATTGTGAAGGTGCAAATCATTATTTAATGATTGTGTATTGTTTCAATTGTGGAGATAGATTGAGGATGGCGTGTTTGGAGTGAAATTAAAGCTCATTATGTCATGTTTTTCTAGACTTGAACTTTTGCATTTACATAGGCATATATACCTGTTGGCTGTTAATGCAATTTTCAGGCACCAGGGTCAGACTATTTAAGGAGTACAAAGAGGCTCAAAGACACAAATCTCTGGATTCGGATATCAAACTTTCATGTGACAATACACAAATATTCTAATGGACAGCTCTCATCAAAAGGTGAGGCTGTTTTTCTGCCAGTTGACATTCATACATTCTACTAGTTTGGTTGTAGTAAGCGATTCTTATAACAGTTTAATGTGCTTTCCACATTTGAATACAAGCTCCTACTTAAACACTCTATCAAGATGGTCTGTCTAGCGTTCCGTGACTGTGCCAGAGCAGTGCCTGTTAGTGCCACCTCTAGTGAGGTTTGTTACAAGAACATTTCATCTAAACGCCATTTCAAGGTGTGTTTATTCCACATCAGTTACTTTCAATGTAGTCTACTTTTTCCTCCAGATTTCAAATGCTTTTCATAGAGCGAAAAAACCAGAATTCTTGATTTTGTCTATTCCCTAGGATTCTACAGAATTTATCTGAAGATAATGTATCTTTTAACAATGTGTGTGTTTTGAATCAGATGAGAGAGAAAAAACTAGAATTCTTTATTTTCTCTATTGCCTAGCATTCTACCGAATTTATCTGAAGTTAATATAAACTTATAATAGTCTTCTTGTTTTAACCTTCAAATCAGATGGGAGAGATATGTCTGAATGTCTTGAAAACTGCCTGGAACCCAGAATAGGCTCTACAATCTGCCTATCATGCCATAATTGCTTGAATGGCTCACTCAGAAGCAGAAAGTCCCATAAACTGTGATAATGGCATGTGATCTACCTTAAACTTAAGAACTTTGATGTACATACATTTGAGTGGAAGGGCTTTGCTATTTTTTGTTTTTCAACATCTATTTGAGGCAATCTTCTATGATCTAGTGATAATTGAGGGTATTAATCAATAACCAGAATGTATACAAGGTTAGCAGCCATGCCTAATAGGGGTAATCATTGAATTCTGATTTGTCATGTAAAGTTAAAACATATTTTTATGATTAGTTTCTTGAAACATAGGTGGTTAGTAAATGCTTAAGTATTTTTCTATGTAAAATTGAAAAATGTACTTGATGCTTCTACTGACTAATCAACACCAGTGCAAATAGAAACCATGTCAATACAATTTGGGACATTGACAGCATGAATTCCACCACCCCATGACAGTTTGCCTTTGACATTGAACTATGGTCTCCATTAGCATAGATTATAGATCTGAATGCATTTTTAGATTTTAGCACACTTCCACTACTAACAATTTTTGCTGATAGGCACATTTGCTTGCATGAGAATGTGTGTAATTAAAGGTTCCAATTGTATCTTGTTCCCTTTGATTATTTTTTCACTGAGGGGAGGAGCCAGTACTCAAATGGGCTCCATTAGCTGTGATGTAATAAATGGCTCTCTGTATCGAGGACCTGAAGCTAAAAATTAGCTTCAGCACTGACTACTATTTTTAACTGCATTAATCTGATTTCATGGTGTGGCTCCAAGTAGACATAACATAAATGTCAACATAGGTTGCCCAGCCACTTGCATCCCTTGTTCATTAATTTATGTTTTGTGGATAACCATAGACAAACAAATTGAATAGTAGAAGAGCTATGTTCTACCAGGTTTCCAGGATAGGGATGATTAGAAACAGGAGTACACATTTCCAGGATGGCAGGCGATGTGAGGCCTCTTTTAGGGGATGGTACAGGACAACAACTAAAATATAAGGGAAAATTTAAAAATAGAGAAAATTTCAAATATTCATATGATGAGGCATTCATCATATTCATTATATAATCATATTAGGAAACATTAGAGCTGAATTGAGAATTTACACAAGTTGACATACAAACTAACAAAATTTCAATTTCCAATCATTTGAGTTTTTACTACTAATGTGCATATACAACAAAATTAAAAAGCCCAAAGACTAGAACTACAAAATGACAAAATGTTGACAGCTAGATCTACTCCAACTATGCCTTTACCTCATCTTTGCCTAACCTAAGTCACTGCCAATAAATTTAAATAAATTGAAAATTATTAAATTTGAAATAAATCTAAAATATTAATTAAAATCTGAATAAAATATATTAAATATTAATAAACTTTATAGAATTATTAAGGAAAAACCTAATATAAAAAACATAGAAATTGAATAAATTATAGATATTAATTAAAACCTGAAACCTGAAAGTTTATAAATTATAGATAGTATTAGCATATTCTCTTGCCTAATATCGCAGTGGATTTTAAAATCAATGCACTTCTCATGCAAATAATGCAATCCGTATGCTGTTAGCCAGTCCAACAACACCTTCGATTCATGTAATGGGTTTTGAGTATTAGAGAAGGGAAACCTATCGGATGTACTCATTCACCAACATTCTGTTGGTTCCCTCTAAGCAAATAACTGTAGTTGAACCAAGTTCACATGTACAACTATTCCCATAGTGCTGACTTCTACGTGGAATTGTCTCTCCTTGCCCATTGCCATCGCACTCCAATGTTATGATGGCCACAAGGGATTTATCTACAAGAGTAGACATTTGAAGATGGATCTAAACCCTTCGATCCTCCAACTTAATAATTTTTTTTTTTGCTTTTTAACTTTTTTGTTTAGCACGAATGGGTGGCCATCTCCAACGTTTACTTCCTAATTCTTAGCTGTTTCAAAAATATTTCATGTGTGCAATGAGGGTTACAGGGTGTCGCATGGATGTTTTTGAGGCGTCCCCCATCTTTGGTATGGGGACGTCTGAAGGGCAGGGGCCTGGGTTTCCTTGCAAGAGTAAACCAATGCACTAAATTAAGAAGTGTATTGTTTTATGTTTGTTGAGATATTTGTGTATTGGTGAATTTTCTTGTAGGTAAAGGATGTTATTTTTTTTTAATTAATACAACTTTTAATGATATTGGATTTCTACAATATATAATTTTGATTGTTGTTTCTGGATTAGACTGTGTGAGTTTTTGAATAACGTTTCATCATTAGGATAATCGAAAAATAAAGAGATATAAAATGACTAATTGCAGACCAAGAACAATCTAAAAAAAGAAAGAGAGGAGGTAAGAGGTAACACATGGTTCTAAACAAATGGATGGAACAAGATAGACAATAAAAATCAATTAAGAAAAACCAAAAAATCAACAATTGAAAAAAAGCAATGAAAACAGAAACACACCACAAACATGCACATAAGAGAACAAATAAATCCTAAAATATTAAAAATAAAATAAAAATAAAATCTAAAACAGGTAATTCATTAAAATGATTATAAACCATCAAAGCTATACCTATATTTAAATTAAAAAAATATTAATATAAACATATGAATATAACAATATATAAATATGAATAAGAAAAATGTATAATAAATTCATTCATTTGTTTTTTAATATTCATATGCATATTTTTTATATTTATATTTGCTTTAATTTAAATATAGGTATAGTTTTGAGGGTTTGTTGAATCATTTTAATGAAGATATCTGTGTCAGTTTTTAAATTGTTTTTCTTTTTGTATCTTTTAGGATTTATTTGTTCTCTTATGTGCATGTTTTATGTGTTCATTGTTTCTTTTCAAAATTTTCTCCTTAATTAACGTTTCTTGTCTATTTTGTTCCATCTTTGTATCTAGAACCACGCTTTGTCTCTCCCCTGTTCTCTCTTTTAGATTGTTCTTGATCTGAAACTAGTCATTTTATATTTCTTTTAGCTTTCTATTATCTTGTAGATGGATCACGAAGTGTGATCCAAAATGATGATTCAAAAACTCTCACACAATCTAAATCAGAAACAACACTGATCACAATACCTTTTTTTCAATGAGAAACATTAAGAATTTGAAGGATCTAAAAAAAGGATTGTAGAGACCATGAGATTTACTTATGGTTACATTGAGCAAGAGTTATACACATTTTTTAAGTGAACACTACACATTTTTTTGGTAGTGTATTGTTGAAAAAGCCTTACGAAATAAAATATTTGTACGAATGCTTCATATACTTAGATTACAATAACATACAGAAATATATGTTTTGATGTTAAAAAATATAAATTCAGAGAAATATATGTTTTGATGTTAAGAAATATAAATTCTAAACTTATGCGTTTATGAAAATTCTAAACTTATGCGGTTAAGATATTGCTGAAGCTCTTAGTTAAAGGGGTAAAAGGCAATTAGTAGTTAGATAGAAGGTTGTGGAGTTTAAGTGATTAGGGAGGTGGTATGGATAACCCCTCGATTGGTTTTATCAAACTTAATTTTGACGGGGCTGTAAGATGTAATCTGGGAGTGTTGGATCAGCAGTGATTTTGTATGCAAAGGATCATGGTTTTGTCAAGGTGGTTATATTTTTTGGGGGACGGACATTTACCTAATAATGTAGGTGAATGGAGAAGGTTATTGTTGGGATTGCATTGCTCTTTTTAGTGGTTGAAAGCAATTACATAGTGGTGACTAATAGTCTTAGTAAAGGCTCTTGTCCTAATTGACACCTTAACGAGATTTTTGGAGGAAGCCCAAGCTTTATGCCTTGGTTTTAAAGTTGTTTTATGTTGCTGTTAGACTTCTTAACTTTGTGGCTGATATTTTGGCGAATCAGCTCTTAGCAGTGAGTGCATTGGTTGGATTTAAAAAAAAAATTATGACTCCTTAATCTTTTGGACATTTGTTCTATTTGAAGGCATGTTCCCTTATTACCAAGCTCAAGTAGGGTTATTATGGTTTATTATAGTGAACTTGTTTTCAATGGACAACATTATGGAGGATTTATTTGTTATTTTGTGTAGTTTGCGTGTTGCATACTTGTTCTCATAGCAACACATTTCAGGTTTTGTTATAATTATGATTCGATAGAGTAGGTATGTTGCATTGGTTTCTTTTCTCTTTGGTGTGGTGTTGTGTTGCTAGTCACGTGTCTTTGGTTGTTGTGTCTTATGATGACTCGACAGAAGAACACCCTGAATGAAATGTTCCCACACAAAAACTAGGCTAAACGTTAGGGTTAGCTTGAATTTCAATGAAATTAATGAAATGTACAGCCAATGCGTAAATTCAAATTTGTAAGCCCAGATTCAGAAATTTATGGCAAACTCTAGTTGGCTGGAAGACACCTGAAATCTTTCAAAATATTATTACTATACTCCCACAAATTCTGAATCATTAATAACTATACTCAGCTGAATTTTATAGGATCTTTGAACTCGCAAGGATCTGGGCGATCTAATGTAGGTGCACAATTGGCCCTAATAAACCCCCGTACAAACAACTCCCTATATACTGTAGCCTCCAATTGTCTGATATTTTGTTGCTGTGATTGATCGCTGGTCTGTGTTGGCTGATTGGAGATTTTTTAAATTTTTTTAAGAACTTATTTGTCTTCTTCAGGTTTGTGCGGCTCAACCTGCATTTGAACGACCCTTCAACAAGGGTCTGTAACTGGGATATATGTTAACGCTGCCCTAGATGATTAGCACTGACTTCTTACTGTGGATTCGCCCTCCAAATTGATTACTTCTACCCTCCCAGCTGCTATAGACTGTTGGCGCCAACAATTTAGACCTGAACCTGCAATAAATAAGGGCAATCTACCCAAAATCCAAGCGCTTATCTTGGGATCTGCTGGATGTTGAATGCTGTTGACTTACTCTTATTGTGCTGGTAAATATTGAGTTCAATTTAAAAAATTAGGTCTTTGGAGGGTTTTTTGAAATTATAGTAGCCACCCAATTTTTATAAAAATTTCTTGACATTTTTCCCATTTTTAGGGTGAGTCTTCATGGTTGAGGTTCAAAAGGCCAAACAACCAATTCCATGTGTATTTCCCCAATGAGCAAAGACTTACCTGGGGTTTACAAGCAAACCCAATGATATAGAAATGTAGTACACAAATATGCTAGTCTAGAATTGATAGAAATCTAGGATAAGATATCCAAATTGGAATTTTATTTATGATAAAAAAAGGAAACAAATTTGTTGGAAATTTAATCTTAAGTCAACAGACTTATTTTGCCTACCCTCGCATCACTTGCAAATTGTTTTGACTTGCTAGCAATTAATTTGGGAGGTAATTTTGAATTCAAAATTTGAGCGCTCATTTTCATGAGCTTGCAATACAAGACAAAAGGAAGGAATGTTTCGGTCAGTTTTTGGTAGTTAGTTTTTGCATTGAGAAGAAGACCTTGTAGCAGTAGAAGGAGAATGTTCAGCTGAGAACAAGGAGATAGTAGTAGAGAACAAAAAGGAATGTTCAACAGAGATAACAGATGAACAACAAGCAGCTACAAAATAATAGTTAGTTCTTGATTGGGTGTAAACAACACTAAGTATTGGACAACAGTCCAAATTGAATATGAACTATTTTGCATTGTAAAATAGAGCATGTACTCTGTGTTTTTTGTAATTTTGGAATCAAAGGAATATATGAATATAAAATTTCTATGTTTTTGTTTTCTGTCGTGCATTCTGTCACAATAGTTTGATATTGTTTGCTGCCCTCTGCCTACCAACAAGCGGTATCAAAGCCTTTTTTTTCTGGGCAGTTTGTTTCTTGTGGGTGTTTGGAAAAACCCTAGGTTATCTAGGCACTAATCAATCTTTTCCAATCCAAGAAGAATGACAGGTGGTGACAACAAAGGTTTGCAACACCCACCAAATTTTGATGGGTAGAACTATGATATCTGGGCTAAGAAGATGAAAACTATATTGGTTGCAAATGACCTATGAGACTTGGTCATTAGTAGCTTCACAAATACTATTGACCGAACAACTTATGCAACCGTTTCAAATGCTCAAAAAAATTAGTTGAAGGAAACTCGAATGAAGGATGCAAAAGACCTCAGTTTGATTGAGGCAACCTTGACAAAGACTATTTTCCCACGCATTATAGCAACAAACTACTCAAAATAGGCATGGAAAATATTGCAAAATAGTTATAAGAGGTCTGATAAGGTGGGATTAGTAAAGCTCCAGTTGCTAAGGAGAGATTTTAAGACCTTACAAATGAAAGATGGTGAGTCCACTTCAGATTTCCACACCAAAGTTTCTACCTTGATTAATCAGCTAAGAATTAATGGAGAAACATTGAAAGATCAAAGGATTATTGAAAAGATTTTAAGAAGTCCCTCCTCTAGGTTTGATCCTATAGTCATTGCCATTTAAGAGGCTAAGGACTCGTCTGAAATGACTGTTGATGAGTTGATGGGTTCACTACAAACACGAGTAGTGGTTGAACAAATTTTGCTCCTTCCCTAGAACAAGCATTCAAGGCTCAGACCAATGCAAGAGGTCAGGGAAGAGGAAGAAACATCAAAGGCAGAGGCCAAAGAGGTAGAGGAAGAAGCAATTTTGGAAGAAGAGTTTTAAATAGCTAAGAGGAGTCAAGCAACTCACAATCAGCCTACCAAGACAAGAATAACAGTTCAAATTAGAGGTATGACAAAAGAAATGTTCAATATTATATCATAAGTTTGGTCATTATGCTAGTGAGTGTAGGAAGATAAAACATGACCATGGGGGTCAAAATGCTAATGTAGCGAATGAGAACAAGGCTGGAAATGAAAAACAATCCAATGTATTTATTGTTTGCAATCTTGCTGAGCGAAGTAGTGATGAAGTATGGTACTTAGATAGTTCTTGTAGCAACCACACGAGTGGTAACAAAAACTTTTTTGCCTCCATAGATAGTAGCATAAAAATTGAAATCAAAATGAAAAATAATAAGAAAGTTCCTGTCATGGGAAAATTTACAGTTAATATTCAAACCAAGAATGGTGAAAGGAGGAAGATCCAGGATGTTTATTATGCCCTTGGCGTAAAACATAACCTATTGAGCATTGGACAAATGGTCCAAAGTGGTTATAAAATCTTGATGGAAAATGGAGATTGCATGATATTTGACAAAAGAGGCGGCAAGAAAGTGATTGCAACAATGTAGATGATAAGAAACAAAATGTTTCCTCTTAGGATGCATATAGAGTCTTTGATGCTCACAACAAAAGGGAAACAATCCTCTCTAGTGCTCGCCTCAATAGAACAACAATCTTCTTTCAAGACAGTCATCAAAGACCCATCCAAACTTTGGTATTTAAGGTATGGACACTTAAGTTTTTCTAGTTTGAGTTTATTGTTCAAGAAAGACATGGTTAGAGGGTTATCATCCATTGTAGAACCTGATGGAAAATGTGAAGCTTGCATTCTAGGAAAACAACATAGGCAACCCTTTCAATCGGGGTATTCTAGGAGAGCCAAAACACCATTGGAATTGGTGCACTCAAATTTAATTACAATTTAATAAAGCTATCGAAAAGACATTCGTTATTATCATTATAACTAAAAAATAATATATTAAAAATAATGTCTAATGTCATTAATAATATATCAAATATATATATAATATATATATATATAAATATATTAATATATTATTAATATGCTCATTAATATATATTAATATATCATATATATATATATATATTAATATATATTAATTTATTAATATATATAATATATAATTATGTAAGGGGGAAATCGAGATGTAAGAAAACAACATATGAATTGTGTTGGAGTTGAGAAGGTATAACACCACAGAAGCCCAAAAGAAATTTGCAAGCAAATAACCTGTTACAAGGAGAAGCAAAGAGAAACAAAAAAGGAAATGCTCAAGAATGTGGAACAATGTATTCACCTGAAAATGTAAAATGAATAATGATACAAAAGATAGTTTTCAACTACATATAGATGAAAACCCTAAAAAGGAAAACCCTAGGCTTGCACAATAATAATTAATAAAGTAATTAATTATTATGTACGTAATGTTAGCTTAAGTGAAAAAGAGTTGAAAGGAAACTTTACGTAATTAAATAAATATTGTTTAATTAATAAAGTAAATGTCCAATTACTCTAACACCCCCTCTTAAGATAGACATAGGGAGAAGCTAAAACTTAGAAGAAGCTACTGAAAGAAAAAGCAATGGGTCCTGGCAACAAGGCCAGATCAGGTACCCAAGTACAATGAAATCTCTATGAAACGGAGAAAAGGAGAAAACCCAGTGGGAAAAACTCCTCTCCAAAAAGAGATAGAACAACATGCTGAAAGAAACATGAAGGAAGGAAGGCCTCATAAAGACCCCCCAAGGACAACTTCCTTCACCCCAAGCATAGAGCGCAACTGAAGATAGCGCGGAGATGCAAAAGGTTTCGTGAAGATGTCTGCAACCTGCTCGGCAGTGGGAACATACTCCAAGATGAGAGAACCATCCTGAATCAACTGTCTGATGAAATGCATATGAAGCTCAATGTGCTTCGTCCGCTGATGCTCCACCGGGTTGCGCGAAATGTGTATAGCACTCTGATTGTCACACCAAAGAATAGTGGGACTATCAGGAGGAAAACCAAACTCAGTCATCAACTGACGAAGCCATAAAATCTCCTGACTAGCGAGCACTGCAGCTCGGTACTCAGCCTCTGTAGATGATAATGCATGAGCAGTCTGCTTCTTGCACGACCATGTGATAGGACCAGAGCCAAGACAAAAAACAAAGCCAAAAGTAGACTTCCGATCATTGACATCACCAGCCCAATCTGAGTCAGTGTAGCCAACAATGTGAGGATCCCCTAATGTGTAGTGAATGCCATATGAAGTGGTGCCCTGAATGTACCTCAAAATACGCTTGGCAGCTTGCCAGTGACTCTCATGAGGATCATGTGAGAATCGAGATACAAGACCAACCGCAAAGGAAAGATCAGGACGAGTGTGAGTCAGGTACAACAAACTGCCAACCAACTACCTGTAAAGTGTAGAATCTACTGAAGGAGTGGGGCAAGTAGTAGTCAAAACAACCCCTAACTGAAAAGGTGTGGGGGCAGGCTTGCAATCAAGCATGCCAAAGCGCTGAAGCATATCAAAAGAATACTTTTGCTGGTAAATGGAGATCCCCTCTGAAGACTGAATCACCTGAAGACCAAGAAAATAGTGCAGAAGGCCAAGATTTGTCATCTCAAACTGCTCCATCAAGGCTAGCTGAGAATGCTGAATCATAGAGGATGAGCTACCTATGATGAGAAGATCATCAACATATAGCACAAGAATCAGGATCTCACCCTCAAGATGCTGAATATAGACCGTGTGATCAGAGTGACAGCGAGTGAAACCAGTGGAGAGCAAAAAAGAGTCCATCTTCTCATATCAAGCCCGAGGGGCCTGTTTGAGACCATATAATGAACGCTGAAGTCGGCAAACCAAGGAAGCATCATGAACAAATCCCTGAGGCTGCTCCATATAGATCTCCTCCTGTAGGTCACCATTTAAGAAGGCACACTTCACATCCATCTGAAAAATGAGCCATCCTCTAGAAGCTGCAAGTGATAATACAAAGCGAATAGAATTCATCTTGGTGACAGGGGCAAATGTCTCGAAGTAATCAATACCCTCAACTTGTGAGAAACCCTTCACAACAAGACGTGCTTTGTACTTATCAATAGAACCATCAACAACATACTTGGTGCGATACAACCATTGACACCGAACCATCTTTCTGCCCTTAGGAAGAGGACAAAGATCCCATGTATTATTCCTCATCAAAGAAGAATACTCCTCCTCCATGGCACTATCCCACTCAGGGTGACCTGTCACCTCTGAAAATCTTTGAGGATCCTCTGAAAGAGTATGAGTCAAAAGACTAGAGCCCGTAGTATGAGAACGAGTGCGATGAGTGTCTGAAGGATTACCGGCCATAGATCCTGCTGCCTCAATAGTAAAGCGAGCCCATTTGGGCCTTTGAGGTGGAGCAAGTGGAGGTGGAGATGGGGGATCATCAATATCCTCATCAGAATCCTCAAAATAATCCTGAAGAGCTGTAGTGGGTGGAGTAGGTAGTGAAGGGGACACTGGAGACAGGGTATCAACTAGAGGAAGGCGCTCATCAAACTGAACATCCCGTCGAAACATGACCTCTCAAGAATCAGGATCAAACAACCTGTACGCTTTATCATCCTCATAGTAGCCGACAAAAATGAGGGGTCGACTCTTCCGTTCCATAGCTCTCCTATGAGCATCAGGAATAAAAACCCATGCCTCACTACCAAATATTCGAAATGATGAAATATCAGGCTTGTCATGAGACCAAGCCTCCTCAGGAGTCATATGGCGAATCGCCTTGTGAGGCATCCGATTCTGAATATAGTTGGCACAATTGACTACCTCAGCCCATAAAGACGAATCCATGGACCTGAACTGAATCATACAATTAGCCATCTCCCGTAAAGTTCTATTCTTTCGCTCAGCGATACCATTCTGCTGAGTGGTGTAGGGAACATAAAACTGATGCTGTAAACCATGCTCAGTGCAAAAATCTCTGAAAGCCTAATTCACATACTCCCCCCCATTATCTGTACGTATCCGCCGGATAGAAAGACCAGACTGCTTCTCTACAAATGTCTTGCAGACACGAAATGAATCAAAGACATCAGACTTGTACTTAAGAAAGTACAACCATGTGCATTTGGAGAAGTCATCAATGAATGTGAGTACATACTTGGCCCCTGAAAAAGGAGTGGGAAATGACATGAGGTCACTATGAATCAACTCCAAGGGTGCCAAAGCACGAGTGGTACTTCCCTTCGAAAAGGGATCCCTGTAATGCTTGCTAAGCACACAACCATGACAAACACCGTCAGTGCAGGAAATCGGTGGAAGACCAAGAACAAGTGACTGTGTACTCATCTGCTGAAGATATTTGTAGTTGACATGGCCCAAACGCTCATGCCAAAGCTGACTCATTGAATCTGCATGTGCTATAAGAGATGAACCTGTACCCTCAGAAGGTGCAAATCCATCAAATCTGTAAAGACAAGATGTATTATTAACACTACCAGTAGCCACAACCAAATCACAATCATGGAGGTCCCGAATAACCACATCATGTGGTGAGAACTCAACTGTCTTACCAGAGCCAATGTGACAAATCTGATAAATGGACAAGAGGTTCGTCGAAATGTCAGGAACAACCAAAACATCCTGTAGAATGCCTCCATCCAAAGAGACAAAACCTGAACCCAAGACGGAAAGCTGTGAAGAGTCACCCACTGCAATTTGTGAAGTACCACAAGAGGCAAGAGAAGTGACCAACTGTTGAGTGTGAATCATATGGTGAGAAGCACCAGAGTCTAAAATCCAAGTGGACCCATTGGTCGATGCTCATGCAGTGAGAGCATGACCTTTCCCTATGGTGGAAGAAGAAGAAGACTGGGGTGAGGAGATGTGTTGCTGCTGCATGGCCTCCTCTAAAGCCTCTAATCGTTTTCAACACCTGAAAATTGGATGACCTTGCTTGCCACAGAAACTGCAAGTGTCTCCTGATTTCTCCTTAGTCTTGGAGGAAGACTCACCAGACTTCGAAGATTTTCCATGTTTTGGATTAAATGGTGGTTTAGAATCAGACTTAGGAGGCGGTTTGGAGGAATGCTCACTACCTGCAAAATCTTTCTTGGGCCTCGGTTTCTGCTTCTATTTCCCCTTCGGTAACTGAGTAACCAATGTTGTGCTCTTTGAACCTAAAAGCATATCCATCTGAGAAAGGTGAGATTGTTCCCGAGACAATCGCTCACAAAATAAACCAAAGGAAGGCATGGTAAAACTGGCACCCAAACCATCCATGGTAGAGTAGGAGGAAGCAAATATCTGAAATGGATCACGAAGCTTCGAAAAAATCAAGTAAATGCACTCTGTGTCTGTCTTGTTCTTCCCACAACCCTGTAAAATAATACGGATAGTTTTGAACTTGTTCAAAAAATCCTCAATAGTGGGAAATGAATCAAGTAACAATGAAGTCAGCTCTGCCTCAATCTGTAATGCGCGGAACTCATTAACGGCCCCAAAAAGTGTCTCAAACTTTAGCCACATGGCTCGAGGAGTGAGCAAAGCATCAAGGTGAAACAAAAGACTATCTGAAACATGCATGCATAACAAACTTATAGCCTCATCCATCTTGTTCCTGTGCTGCATAATCTCAAAAAGACACTGCAACTGACGCTGAACCTCATCTAAACAAGACCATAACCCTCGTGACCTGAGTAGCCTCATCATACGAGACTTCCAAGTGTGATAGTTATGTGATGTGAGTAGCTCAACTGAAGAGTCTGCCATGAAACCCTGCACCTGTACCTGCTTGTGTTTTTTATTATTATGTGATCTTTCAGAATAGACAGAAGATGTAGAAGGGTTTGTATTTTTGAGAGTTTTGGTGTTTTGGTTTTCTGATATAAATGACAAAAAGCAAGAGAAAAAACACCCCCCACAAAAGATAAACCCAAACCCTAGTACAAACTGAGAAGAAGGAAGCAATGCATAAGAAAAAAATACTTCAAGACAAATTCTCATGTACCTAGTGAAAATTCTGATAAAATAGATCACATCACTGAATAGAGCATGTTGAGAGCTTTCCAACGCCTATTCAAGTTTGAAAAACGGAGTCCGTTTGCATCTTCTATGACCCCGGAAGTGAAGAAAGAAGACCTCACTTTGACTGGTAAAAAATATCTAGACTGGTAAAAAAAATTAAAAATATTTCTATACCATCAGATTGGTGCCATTCTCAGCTTTTCAATGCATCTTCCTGTTGGAAAAACGGAGCTAGGATGCCCAAGTTATGCCCATTTGACCAAAAATGACATAATAGGGGGTTGGAGAGAAAAAATTAGCCCTCAAGGGCTTAAAATTCGGTGGCCCCAGGGAACATGGTGGACCGGGGGCAGGCGCGCAAGAGGTAGCGGCGTGCAGGCAACGCGACTAGTGGCGATTAGGTGGCACTTAGGCAGAGCAGACCGGGTGGCGGGTCGGCAAGGGTGGCGGTGGCCGCTTGGCCGCGGTCGGTGGTAGCCACCAATGGTGGTGGCCGAGCGGCGCTCTGGCGGCATGGCGGTTTAACATTGGCCATGCACAATATAAACCAAAAAATAACTTTAAAAAAAAAAAATTTCCGATTTTTGTGCGTTTTTTGCTCCGTACGGCCCTAGGGCAAAAAATTTTTTGCCTTCCAAATGACTGTAACCAAAATCGACGATTTGACAGTCAATTTAGGGGTTTTTGGGTGCTACAAATCCAATGGCACTATCCATTTGAGCCCAAAGTGAACCAAAAAAATGGAGTATGCTGAATCCACCAAAAAAAAAACTTTAGAACCCTAGATTTGCTTCCAATGCAAAATCTCAAAACAAGAACAAGCAGCTGCAAATCTGAAGCTCTGATACCATGTTGGAGTTGAGAAGATACAACACCATAGAAGTCCAAAAGATCTTTGCAAGCAAATAACCTGTTACAAGGAGAAACAAAGAGAAGCAACAAAGGAAATGCTCGAGAATGTGGAGCAATGTATTCACCTGAAAATGTAAAATAAATAATGATACAAAAGATAGTTTTCAACTACATATAGATGAAAACCCTAAAAAGGAAAACCCTAGGCTTGCACAATAATAATTAATAAAGTAATTAATTATTATGTACCTAATGTTAGCTTAAGTGAAAAAGAGTTAAAAGGAAACTTTACGTAATTAAACAAATATTGTTTAATTAATAAAGTAAATGTCCAATTACTCTAACAAATTGAATTAATATTAATTCAAAACAAGATTATGAATTCCTTAACCTATTACTCATGAAATGAACAATATAAAAAAAAGAAAATGAATAACAAAAAATGAATTCAAACAATCATATTGTCACCCATCTTGTGTCAAAGTGTATTCGCAATGATGTTGGATCGTTGTATCAATGCGAAACCTCTATTATGTGTTGCAAAAGCTCCAATGTGTGTCAATGAGGATCGAAGATGTGTGTAAAAACTCTCAAGAAATCGAATGGCAATTCAACATTATTTTGTTGCACAAAAGATGCCAATTCTCTGATTGTTTTTGAGGATAAAGATGATTGTTATATAGATTTTACGATTTGAGATGAACATGCAAGATTAAACAATGTTGAATCAAGATCAATGGTTGAAAGATGTTGAGAATATTTAGATTGCTCGGTTAGCTTCTGTGATCAAATCAATTAAGGATATTAATTGATCAATCAGAGGAAATAATTTGCCTAATCGGTGGAATTGAGGAAATCATGTTGAACTTTTAGTGGGATTGAAGAATAGATGAATCAGTTGGAAAATAGATGAATCAGTTAGCCAATTAGAGTGAGCAATCGGTGGATCGCAATTTGCTCAATCAAAAAAGGGGTTGAAGGTAATTAATTCATTAATTACTCTTTTTGAGTTGAGCGTGCAAGTCATGCTTGACTTTCACAAACAAAGTTGTATTTGTTTTGTTTACCTTTTTGAGTGATGTTTTGAATAATTTATTTAATTATCAAGTTTAGGGGAAAGTGATTTAATCAAAACTATTAAGTATTAATAACTTAATTGATTTAGGGGAATATGGTAAATTAGCGACATAATTAAATAATTGATATTATTTAATAAACCAAGAAGAATAGAGTTAGATTATGACTTTATTAAATAAATAAAATTTATTTAATTAATCAAAAATGATGAAAAAGTGAATTAATTAAGCAATATAATATTATTCAATTAATAGAGGAAATTAGGGTTTTTGATGTAAATGATCTGAAATGCATTTATATTAGGTGATAATAATGCCGATGATGAGAAAATCTCATTTAGGATGTGCGATAAGTCTTAAGTCATTTTTACATGTCTATATTTTGCCCCTCTTTGAGACAAAGTAGTGGGTTTGTTTCAAAGAATTCGATGTTAAGATCAAGATTTGAAATTTTTTATATGCCCCATTGTGCTCTGGCGGTCAGCGAAAAGATGTTAGGAGGCTGGGCTACCCCTTCGAGAGGTTGGTTGGAAAAATTATTTTTCGGGTCGGGCTCACAACAAGGTTTCATTTCAATTTAGATGTGTAAAGAATGAAAAATTAAGCTTATAGGACCCTTGTTGATAGTTCAGATGTTCCTTGGAGCTCATAATTTTAACCTAGGAGGGTTTCCTAGGTTAAAAAATAGGGTTTAAGGGGTTAAAATAGGTAATTAGGGTTTAATTTACCTCATTTGCATTCTTAGCCTTTAGTAATTTCTTGCCTCTAGATTTTGTGATTTTGTGATTGTCGAGGAGCTATGGCGAGGATTCAAGGAGCCCCACATCACATTGAGGTGGTTCATGAGTTTGGGCGACCTGCTGGCGTTGTTACGTTGTTATGTATCCTTTCCTTCCCTACTTTTGTCTTTTCGTTTTTGAGTAATTAATGCATGAAATTTTTTTATTCATTAGTGGTAATTTAATGATTTTTATGCTTTCGCATCGCTTCTGCCGCTTTTGTAGTTCCTAACTATGTCGTTTTTGCATTTTTCAACTGTCTTTGATTTATCTGTTCACTAATGCTTTATATGTTTGCCTTTGTTTTTGCCTTTGTTTAGAATGTTTGCTTGACTTTCTTGGTTTGAAATGGCTACCATTGTGAAATTTGTTCACTTTTGAGAAATATGTTTGCATTTTCCATTTTTACCACTTTTGGATTTCTTTATCGCTCTTGACAAAAATAGGTTCGCTTTTGACTATTTTGACCATTTTTAACAAAAAAGTAACCGTTTTTGCTATTTTTGGAAGTTTGAGCTAGTTTGTTTGCAATCTTAGGTTCGTTTCGTGTTTTCGTAGAAAATTCTTAACATTGTGGGTTGAATATTTGTAGGCGGGTCTCAAACCGCTTTACTCAAGAGAGCAACGATCACATTAGTTGTTTGATTTGATCACTGGGTTCCATGAGCTTGAGTGGAATATTCTAGATGCTGTTGGACTTTGACACATCTGTTATATGCCGACGATTAGATGCCACAAAGCGATGATGACTGCCCTCGTGGAGAGATGGCACTTTGAGTCATCGTCTTTTCATTTGCCAACTGGCGGGGCCTTCATCACTTGAGAGGATGTATGGAGGATTCTTTGTGTTCCGATTCATAGAGAGCTCATGACCTATTCTGTACGATAGGGTAAACATTTATACAGAGACATGCACGAGGTTACCTATGGAAGAGGTAGTTCCATTTCCACTGGTGTCACATTATTGCATGTGTGGGCTTGGGAGCACATCCCAGTTACTAGACTTGATGGTATCTTGGATCGGGATCCAAAGGATTTGTACTTTTAGATATGGTGATTTTCTTCATTACAATTGGCCTGGCCAGCTACATTATTGGCATTGCGTTATAAATGATATGCCTGGTTTCTTTCGGAGGCCATGGTTGGATTGCAATGCATGGCATGACAATTAGGAGCAACTTTCATTTTGCTAGCAGACTCAGTTGATTGACCTCGTTTATTCTTTGCTTGAGAGATATTTATCCGATAGAGTTATTTTTCAGTTTGGAGAGAGGCAGACCCGCTTCGTCGATGATTACCGGACTCGGTTTGGGAGGACCACCCGAAAGGTCTGGGTGTGGGCGTTGCAGGCTGATTGAGATGTAGCCGTAGCCCATTTGGATGGGGGTGGCTTGTAGGACCTGCAGATCTAGGTACTACTCTAGATTATAATCAGTGGTGGGCTTGTCGGGTTCCTCTCTAGTTCACAGACCCTACTAGCGTTGTGCCAGCTGTTGGGAGAGAAGGTATTACCGATCGTTGGGGTGAGAGACAGTGAGTTAGGATCACTGTTGAGTAGCTTGATAGAGCCAAACGAGATGGGAAACATGATGGGTAGGATGATCCCATACAACAGGATTAGCCAGTGGCACCTTGTCCTCCTCCACTTGGGGATGCAACAACAATCGCACAGATCATAAAATTGATAGCGGCCTGAGATGCAGAGATTGTCAGGAGATAGGTTGTAGAGGCATAGGTTGCAACTTTGATAATAGAGCGGGATTTCATGAGACAAGAGAGAGATAGCTTCAGGAAGGAAAGAGACACGCTTAGGTCAAAGTGGGATACTAAGATTGGGCGATGTCATGTTGTCGAGGTGTAGGTGCAAGTTATGTCCGTTGAGAGGGATACTCTTAGGGCAGAGTGTGATGCCTTTAGAGCAGAGCGGTATCAGTTCATGAGAGAGGCTACCTACTATCAAACTCTATATAAGGTTTCTATTCCCAGAGGACGGAGACGTCCTCGCTTTGGTGAGCCTAGTACAACTATTGGTGCAGCTGAGTCAGGTGATCAGTTAGTTAGGTAGTTGGATCAGCCGTTGGTCATGCCATAACTTTCTCCCCATTAGAGTCATGATCATCAGAGGTCCCCACCTCCGGTCAAGCAATAGGACTGATTTATTTCTTGATCATTTATTATGTTCATTGTATTAGACTTATGTTGTAGACATGATTTGTATATATATTTATTGGTCTAGCTGAGGTCTCGTATATATGTATTTTTTTATATATTCTGATATCACACATGTTATTTGATGATGTATCTAACATTCTCATTTTTGATGATATATATGAGATATACCATGTTTTGATTCGACTTTATTATGTGTGATGAGATGATCATGGATGATGATGTATATATGTTCATGTTTTTTGTACTTTTTTGATGTATGCATATGATGTAGATGGATGGTTTATATATCTCTATGATATATGATGTTTTATTATGTATATGATGGATGATCATATCTAATTTATGCAATGTATGATTATACATGATATGTGATGTTATTGCTTTACTATGGTCATGATATGTACTAATGAAATGGTGGATGCAAGACGAATGTTGTACTAATGATATTTTGATGGAGGATGGATGCTGTTAGTTAAAAGAAGTGTTGGATGATTTAGAGGTGGATAGAAATTTGATGTTTGTTAATTACTGATGAGTTTTTCTTTTGCTTGCATAGACACTTCATATCTTTTAGCAATATTTTTTGATGTAGCAAATTGTATAAACATGAATTTGCACCCCTAACGCAAATTCACTTTTACCCCCTTACACTTTAGAAAACCTAGGCAGAGGTTTAATTCCACTTAAGCCCGTTGCTCACATCACACTTGGTGCCTTGTTTGTGTGTCGGTGGGAGCATTTCTATCGGGGATATCTGCGCGACGTGCTTACGTCCCTGGTATATTCCTGCGGTTGAAGATTGTAGAGATGTTACACTTTCAATTGGAAGTCAAAGAGTAACGCCCCTCTTTGGCTGGTCGACCCGAATATGGCTGTTTTTCATCCTCTTCTTTCATATTTTTCATCTCTTCTTCCATTTTCAAGTTGGTTGATCTTCTTCACAAGCTTAGACAATCTCTCCATGCTTTGAGCATCCATCCACAAGTTTTTTAGCCGCACTTCACACTCCATTGTAACAATCTACCACTTCATCACTCCGATAGTGCAAGCACAAGACACACACCATTGTAACAGAGGCTTGAGTTCTTCTCATTTTCTCCTCCACAAGCTTTGAGTGCTTTGGATGGAGGTGGTAAACTCCTCTCATCTTCTCCATCGTCTTGGTTGAGTAAGCATGTACTATTTGTAGTGTTTTGTGTTTCGTAGCTTGAATTATTTTCTTTATCTCTATTTCCATAATTGCAAACTTGGCTGTCCGTGGAGGTGGAAACACCAAAACGGGGGTCTGACTGAGGCAGGCCCCTAAATAACCCCAACACTTCTCCCTTTTTCTGTGTGCAGGTGGAGAGATCTTGAAGCAAGTTGGTGAGAAGATTGCTGTGCGAAATCATGTTCGTCACTCTTGCGGTAATATACTTCATTTATCATATCTGTATTTACATTCACTCTTCTTAATCTTGTTCTATCACTTCAGAAACCTCTAAACTAGGCCGCTAGTCTCTCCTTTAGAGTTTGAATCTCGTCTTTCTAGTTCTCTAGCCGTACGGATGTCATCGCACTTGTGAGATGCCAGCGCGTCGCGCTGTCGTCCCATAACCGCACTTTTGTCCTCCGACAGAGAGCTTCTTCAGACGCAGAGTTGACTTTGAAGGCTGACTCGTCTAGTCCTTTTCCAACTCTCGGGTTTGTAGAGTGGTCGAAGGAAACATAGTCCTCATTCTCATCTCGTCCATCCTAACCTTCCTTTAAGCTGAGGTAAGTTAGGGTAACCTTTTCGCTCTTGGCCTTCCGTGACCTGGGGCCTTGCAGTGGTTGGTCCCCCTTTCTTACACAAACATATATGATGCACCCAGGTATTAATAACTAGGGTGGCTTTGTATCCATTGCATGAACTTTGACTCGGAACACAAAGAATATTCTTGCTCATACCAGACATACAAAAGTCTTGTTAGAGTATATGGTTGTGTTGTGTTTAAATTTTTTTGGACTAGTTACACAAAGAGGTATGAAATACCTAACATGCAACTGCTACACGAATTGTCTCAAAACAACTTTCATACATAAAACAAAGCAAGTATTCATTGTGGTAGTATCACAAAAACATCTCTCAAATAACACAAACATAAATTGACAGTTAATTCCACCATTTCTTTTTTTTCTAAATCTTTATGGACATTCTTGAGAGATTTTGAGAATGTGGTATTAAGTTAAATAAAAAAGATAAGTCTCTAAAAAGATAAACAATGTTGCAGTATCACTTTGCCATTGTTATTTTTGATGTTTCATGATGAAATCCATTGATGATGTCTATTGTAGAAATGTTCTATCCGTTAAGATTGATGTTTAGGATTTGTTGATATGACTGTCTAATGGGGGTATGGTAGTTTATACTTAGGCATTGTCTTCACCTTATAGTTGTCTAATTGTTTCGATCTTCACTTTGGAAGTTTTGATTTTGATGTTTTTTGTTTCTTTGTTGTTTGCATTGGCAAAGGGTGGTGGTGAAGATTTGTTTATTATGGATGGAAATTTTATTGTGGTTGGTGACAATGGGGGTAGGACTTTTTTGGTTTTTTGAGTTTATTTGATGTTGTTTTCATTGTTTTTCGAGAATATTTGAATGTTTTCTTTTTGTTTTAAAATTTTGGGGGACTAACCTAGGGCCTTGGGGGCTCGTTAGTTATGATGGCCTTGCTTGTGTTATCAATGTAGAGGCTTGTAGTTCACTTGGTTTGATAAGAACATGTTTTTGACATTTTTTGTTTTTCGATTGTTTTTGAATTTTTGAATTTTTTGATTTTTTTGACTAAGTTAAAAGAAAGCATGATATATATCTAAGGGGATTGACCTAAAGCTTTGGGGGTTGATCAAATATAAGCCTTGGCTACATTATACACGTAGAGACCATGTAGTTTGACTAGTGTTGACTCAAAGCATAACATGTTTTTGAGATTTTGATGTTTTACGACTTTGTTTTGGATTTTGTTTGTTTTTTAAATGTTTTTGATTTTGATAGTTTGCTAGATGTTTTTGATTTTGATAGTTTTCTGAACATGACATGAATCACAAGGATCTAATCCGCTACCAGTTTCGAGAAGTTGCCCCCAGTTTGAGACAAGACTACTTTCATTAGGGGAGACAGATGATCGTGTAGCAAAGTTCGACACTTGATTAGTCATCGAGTCATGGTTGGCGTGCATATTTTATTATGGGATGAATGGGTGGATGCTCCAGATAGTGTTGATAGATAAGGATGCAAGTCTTATTCAAACATAGCGTTTGTTTGCCAAGTTTTCACTACGATACCTGTTCTAGAAGCGCCACAAAGTGGTTTTCACTTAAAAAACGTTTTATTTCTTTTTATTGTATTTCTTGCTTTTTTGATTTTTTGATTTTTTGATTTTTTTGATTTTTGCTGAGATACTCTGATGTGTTCAAGTATAGAACTTTTTGAGATGGCCATTGTTCAACAATTTGACTAAAGGTTCTCCTTCAAGAGTAGCCAATTGATAAGCTCCAAAGCCATAGCTTGCTATGATGATGAATAGATCGAGCCAGTTAGGTTCAAACTTCCCCTTCCCTTCTTGATTTAGTTGGATCTTTTGGTTCTCTTTTAGTACTAGGTCACCAACTTGAAAGTTTCTATTTTTGATCTTTTTATTGTAGCTTCATTTGGGCCGATTCTGATAAACTTGAAGATGGTTTAACGTGCTCAAACACCTTTCATCTAATAGTTCCAACTCATTCAATCTAGACACCCAATATTCTTCATTACTAACCATGTCTTTTAAGGATACTCGCAGTGAGGGGATTTCAACTTCGATAGGTAAGACAACTTCAGATTCGTAGACCAAGAAAAAAGGTGTGGCACCTGTAGGTGTACGAATGTTGGTTCGGTAAGCCCATAAGGCTGGATTTAGTTGCAAATGCCAATCTCGGCTAACATCATTAACAATCTTTTTTAGTATTTTTAGGATGGTTTTATTAGACGCTTTAGCTTGATCATTTCCTTGGGGGTAGTAGGGCATTGAGAATCTATGTTGGATAGCAAACTTAGAGAAAATTTCACGTACATATTGGTTCTTGAATGGGGTTCTGTTATCCATTATGATGGTTTGGGGAATTCCATATCGATATCAGATAATTTAAGATGAATTTGGATATTTGTTTCCCTATGATGTATGTTAATGGAATTGCTTCTATCCATTTTGTGAAGTATTCACTTGCAGTGATGATGAACTTATGCCCATTT
The DNA here is from genome assembly GCA_007115665.2 of Sequoiadendron giganteum. NCBI lineage: Eukaryota > Viridiplantae > Streptophyta > Pinopsida > Cupressales > Cupressaceae > Sequoiadendron > Sequoiadendron giganteum. The sequence continues at coordinate 608,434,732 of CM021108.1, read as the reverse complement.
GATGAAGTAGGAGATATCTTACCTACCAAGTCTAATCCCTACAACGAGAAAGGCCATGGTGTTGTGATAGGTTTGAGTTCCTGTACCAGTATGTGAACAAGGTCACTCTGCTGTTGACACTGATGACATTTTTTGGAGTACTAAATGCATTCTTGTTCCATGGATGGCCAATAGTATCATGTTCTTAGCAACTTTTGTACTAGGTTAGGTCCACTAGAGTGGGACCCATAGATTCCTTCGTGTACCTCTTGTATGGCGATTTGCGTTTATTTTGTGTTAAGACATCAAAGTAACATACCGTCTAAAATTCGATGATATAGGGTGTCACTTAGGATTGTGAATCAGGAGGTTCTATGGATAAAGGTATTCTTTTGTTCTGTCATTAAGTCAAGATGCATGATACCATGTTGGATATAATCAAATGTATCTTGGTACCATGGTGAGTTAAGATCGGAAACATTACAAACCGGTTTCGATTTCGGGATATCGAATGCCGGTATGAGTAGTTGTTCCACAAGGAATTCATATTTTGGAATGTTTTGTGGAATATCGAGAAGTGAAGCTATCGTTGCCATAGTGTCAACTACTTTTTTGTTGATCTAGGGAACCTGTTCAAAGGTGATGATGACAAAATATTATTTGAAACTGTTCACCATTCTTTTATATGACATCATCTTGTCATCCTTTGTTCGATACTCATCATTTACTTTCCTGATTATCAGTTGAGAGTCTCCATAAACCTGCAGTTCTTTTATCCTCCATTCTATGGCTATTTTGAGTTATGTGATTAGTGCTTCATATTCTGAGATGTTATTTGTACATGGGAAAAAAATTCTATAAGACTTAGGTATACTATCTCTTTGTGGTTTGAGAAATAAGATACCTGCTCTTGAGCCATGTTGAGTGTGGGACCCATCAAAGTACAAGGTCCAACAATTTGTTTGTTCTGTTAGCAGTATGATTTCATTTGGGAACTCTGCTATTAGTGGATGGTCGTCTTCAGTTGGTGCTTTTGCTAGTTGATCTGCTATGATTTGTCCTTTGATAGCTTTCCTATCTATGTACTCTTTGTCAAACTCGCTTAGTATCATTACCCATTTAGCAATTTTTCTTGTTAGAGCTTCTTTTGCCAATAGATACTTTAGTGGATCTACTTTTGAGATCAACTTTACTTGTTTGTTCAATATGTAGTGTCTCAACTTCTGTGCCGCAAAGACGATAGATAGAAACGCTCTTTCTATGGGCGAATAGTTCAATTCATATCCCACCAGTGTTCGACTAATATAGGAGACCACTCTTTCTTTGTTATTGTTATCTAATTGTGCTAGGATAGCTCCTAATGTTGCTTGTGTTGTAGAGACGTAGAGGATCATCTCTTTATCTATAATAGGGGGCATGAATATTGAAGGAGTGAGTAGATACTCTTTGAATTTTTGGAACACTTGATCACATCTACCATCCCACTTGAATGTGATGTCTTTATTTAGTAGATGGGTGAACAAATGACACTTGTTTGCCAATTGTGCAATGAATTGCCTGAGGGACTGTAGTTTCCCTTGTAGACTTATTAGTTGCTTTAATGTCTTTGGAGGAGGAATTTATAATACGACTTTTTCCTTTTTAGGATCTACTTCGATGCCTCTTCTTGATACTATGTACACTAGCAGTTTTCTAGATGTTACTCCGAATGCACACTTTTTTAGATTGAGCCTCAAATTGTATTGTTCGAGCCTGTCAAACACTTTTGCTAGGTTGGTCAAATGGTCCTCTCTTTCGATGGACTTGGCTAGTATGTCATCCACATAATCTTCCATAGTTGTATGCAACATATCATGACATATTGTAGTCATAGCTCGTTGATAGGTTGCCCCTACATTATTTAGACTGAATGGTCTGATGTTCCAATAGAAGGTCCCCCACGCACAAGTGAATGTTGTTTTATGTTGATCGTCAGGGGATATCTTAATCTGATTATATATAGAGAATCCATTCATCAGTGATAACATTTCATGCCCTGTAGTTAGATCTACAATGCCTATGCTAAGAAGAGGAAAGTCATCTTTTGGGGAATCCTTGTTTAGATCTCGGAAGTCTGTGTAGATTCTTATGCCCCCAGTGGGCTTTGATATTGGTACTAGATTCAACACCCAGTCAACATAATAAATTGGTCTGATGAAGCCTACATCTAGTAGTTTTTGCAGTTCTGCTTTTACCAAAAGTTCTATTTGTGGATGCATCTTTCGTAGCTTCTGCTTGATGGGTCTAGCTCCCGGAAATATGGCTAGGTGGTGTACGACCAATGTTGGATCTAGCCTTGGCATGTCTGCATATGTCCATGCGAAGTTTATTTTCCTTTCATTGATAAATGATGAGAAGCTCACCTTTTCTTCAGGATCAAGTGATGTTGCATGATATGTGATTTTGGGTGTTTTTGTTGTGCCAACATTGATAAGTTCAACTTCTTCAACTAGGAGTGTCGAATTCTCTTGATATTTAGAAATAGGGAGATTGAATCCTCCATCTTCGGACGCCTTAGAGAGGTTTTCATCCTTAGATTCATCCTTTATTTTTCTCTTTTTAGGATTTGATAGAGCCACATCGTGGTTTTCCCTAGGGGATCTCATTTTGATTTTTACATTGACCTTTTCAATTTTGTGACTAGAGGACACAATCTATCCTCCAAAATATGCTTTCTGTTCGAGTTCCATGACAAACCATGCTTTATGATCTCCTAATGGTACATCGATTCAAAGTCCCATAAATTCTGTAATAGCTTCATCATTTTGGAATGTGTCCAAAACTGGCGTATGATGTTGTTGGTCCCAATCTATTAGTTGTGGGTAGTAGAGGGGTAGGCCGTCATTGTTATTTGTAGAGCTCATGAAAGTTTTCAAAATGGTCAATATAGCTCTGGCATCATTTTCCCATTGGGTATTTAGGTCATCATCACTAGAAGCAAGGGAATCTCATTCATACTCGTTAGATTCTGTTTCATAAGTACAGTGCAAAGGAGAAATCTATTTAGGACAAGGTGTAAGGTGCATGGAAAATGTTGCAAGGTGATAGTGGATAGTGGTAGTACAAGTAACATAGTATTTGAAGAAATGGTGGATAAGTTGAAGATGAAGAGGATAAAACATCCTAATCCATATAGAGTTTCATGGTTGTAGAAGGAGCATCATATGATGGTGAATGAACAATGTCTGGTAAGTTTTCAAATTGGTAAATGTAAAGATGAAATTATGTGTGATGTGATGCCAATGGATGCCTGCCATATTATTTTGAGAAGATTGTGGCAGTACGATAGACAAGCTGTCCATGATGGGAAACTGAATAAGTACACCATCAAGAAGGATGTGAAAGAGTATATTCTAAATCCTTTGAAGGATAAGGAAGAGAAGAGTGACAGTACACCAAGGGTATGCTTGGTCAGTGGGAAACAATTTTTGAGAGATCTTAGGAAGGAGAAGTCATTTTTTTCCATTATGCCCAAACCTATAGGAAATAAGGACAAAGAAACAAAAGAAGAGCTACCAGGTGAAATTGAGGAAATAATAGGAAAATATGAAGATATTTTTTTAAATGAGTTACCCAATGGATTACCACTAATGAGGGATATTAGTCATTGTATGGATATGATTCTGGGGGCCAGTTTTTCTAACAAAGTACCTTATAGGATCACACCTATGGAGAATGAGGAGATTAATAGGAAAGTGCATGAGTTATTGGATAAGGGATTGATTAGAGAAAGTTTGTGCCCCTCTGCAGTTCCAACAACGTTGACACCCAAGAAAGGTGGATAATGGTGAATGTGTACAGTCTCCAGAGCTATAAACAAGATAACAATCAAATATAGGTTTCCATTATCGAGAATGGATGATCTGATGGATTGCTTGAGTGGAGCCAAAACCTTCACAAAAATTGATTTAAAGAGTGACTATCATTAGATAAGGATAAGAGAAGGAGATGAGTGGAAGAAAACCTTCAAGAAAAAAGATGGATTGTATGAATGGTTGGTGATACCTTTTGGGATGAAAAATGCTCCAAGTACTTTCATGAGGCCGATGAATGAAGTTTTGAAACCATATCTTGGTAAGTTTATAATTGTGTATTTGGATGACATTTTGATTTTTAGTAACACAAAAGAAGAGCACCTGCAACATATTTAGTTAGTTTTGCAAATATTACGAGAATAAAAGTTGTTGGTTAATCTAAAAAAGTGGTTTTATGAAAGAAGAACTTGTGTATTTGGGTTTTGTGGTGTCTAGTAGTGGTCTAAAAATGGACCCCCAAAAAGTGAAATCTATCATTGATTGGCCTTCACCAAGGAGTAAGTTTGAAGCCAAGAGTTTCCATGGCTTCTCGAGCTTCTACATGAAGTTCATAAGGAATTTTAGTGGTATTTGTGCCCCAATAACAAAAACAATGAAGGGTACTCGAAGAGAGTTTGTGTGGACAACAATAACATAAAAGAGTTCTAATATTTTGAAGGAAAAGATGAAAGAGCGACCTATATTAACACTTCCAAATTTTGGAAAGGTGTTTCAGGTTGATTGTGATGCAAGTGGGACAACAATAGGAGGTGTTTTGAGTCAATAGGGAAGACCCATAGCGTATTTCAGTGAGAAGCTCAATAAGGCTAAAATAAAATATTCTATGTATGATTAGGAATTTTATGCAATTGTATAGGCGCTTAAGAGATGGAGGCATTATTTTCTATCCAAGGAGTTTGTCTTGTACACTGATCATCAAGATTTGTAGTTCATCCATAACCAAGGTAATTTTAATCAAAGACTTGTGAAATGGGTTGAGTTTCTTCTAAGTTATTCATTTGTTTTGAAGCATAGAAGTGGGAAATCAAATAGGGTTGCTAATGCCTTGAGTAGGAGATGTTTGCTATTGAATGAAATGAGAGTGAGTGTTGTTGGGTTTGATTCTATGGGAGAATTTAATGAAAAGGATGCTGATTTTAGGGAAGCTTGGGAAGCTTGTAAGACCCAATGGGGGTAGACATAACTACATGGTTGGAGTATTTTATTCAGGAGATTTTTTTTTTTCAAAGGGAAGAGGTTGTGTATACCTCGAGGTTCCATGAGGGAGAATTTTTTGAGAGAAAATCATAGTGGAGGTTTGAGTGGACATTTTGGAGTGGATAAGATGTTGGCATAGTTGACATAGAGTAATTATTGGCCAGGAATGAGTGCAGATGTGAAGAGGATAGTGCTGGGTTGTAGAGTTTGTCAACATGCCAAAGGAATGAGGCAAAATATCAAATTGTATCAACCACTACCTATACCAAAGAGTCCATGGGAACACATTAGCATGGATTTTGTTTTGGGATTGCCATGTACACAAAGAGGTAATGATTCTATTTATGTTGTGGTGGATAGGTTTTCAAAAATGATTCATTTTATTCCTTGTTAGAAGTCTAGTGATTCTTCACATATAGCTAATTTGTTTTTCAAAGAGGTAGTTTGGTTGCATGGTTTGCCAAAAAGTTTGTCTCTGATAGGGACACTAAGTTTGTTTGTCATTTTTGGCGTACTTTGTGGAAGAAAATGGTAACACAGTTGGGGTTCAATTCAGCTTACCATTCGTAGACTAATGGTCAGATTGAAGTGGTGAACATGAGTTTAGGTAATCTGTTCAGATGTCTTGTAGGTGATAAGCCTAGTCAATGGGATTTGGTGTTGCCACAAGAAAAGTTTTCCTACAACTATTCCATTAGCAGAAGTGCAGGAAAGAGTCCATTTTAGATTGTGTATGGATACAACCCAAGGGGAGTAGATGAATTGAGAGACAATGCAGGCATGAGGAGAAGGAGTCCTGTTGCAGAAGATTTTGCTGCATATATTCAGGAGTTGCATAAGGAGGTGAGAGAGAGTTTGGAGAAAAGTGCCAAGAAGTATAAGGAGAATGTTGATGTACACCGAAGAGTACATGAATTCTAGGTTGGTGATCTGGTAATGGAACATTCGAGGAAGGAAAGGTTCCCATAGGGAACATATAATAAATTGAAGCGGAAGAAGATAACTCCCTGTAGGATCTTAAGGAAGTTTTCATCAAATGCATATGAGATTGAACTTCCAGATGGAGTTGATATTTCCCCAATATTCAATGTTACAGATCTATATTTGTATTATGAAGAGGAAGGCATTGGTTCCTCACATTCACAGGATGCATCAGATTGGTTACTTTAGTTGCTTGAGAAGAAAATGGAAGAGGTAAGTTGATTCCCACATTGCAAGAAGACCAAGAGGAAGGAGTATTGGGAATATTTGGTCAGATGGAAGGACCATGCAACTGATGAAGCTTCATGGATCAATGCAACAGACTTGGTGAATTTTGGGATTCTTATCCCGAATACACCAAAATATTCCTGAGTTGTTCACTCATGGAACATTACATTTAATTGGGGTGTTTGATGCAAGAGCATCCTAGGCGTATTAGCAATCCTCATCACCCAAAAAGATTTGTAACTTTATTTTGTAAATATATTCTTTCAAATTTTGGATTTCTGGTGTGCAGATGAATTGTAGCATCAATTTAATGCATTGTTGAACTATTTAAAATTAATTGTGGATCAAAGAGTGATTTTGGCGGGCTGGTAGGGCTTGTTCTATTTATTTGTGCTCTTAATTGCATGCCTGTAGTGGTCATTTTTTGGACTTGCGGTATCACGGGATAACTCAAGAGTTACTGCTGACCTGCAATGGTTAAGTCTTGAGCTGACAGTATTACGGTGACTAGAGAGGCTGGTGATCATTACTGCTGCTCTACAACATAGCATTTGGAAGCATGTAGTACTATGGGGAACTCATTAAATCGCAACTCCACTATCATCTACATAGGCCGTCACGACATTGTAGGATGATATGTTAATTGTAGATCTTCTCTAAGATCAAGGGTGGATATTTGAATTGGAAATAACGAAAAACCAACGGTCGTATAAGTTTTCATTTTGGCGGCGAGAATAGAGAGATGAGGGATATACAGAATGGGAGCTCGGGTTGAACAAAAAATGAGGATTAGCAGAGATCGAGTTGGGGTAATGCGTGGACAGTACCAGATTTTTGAAGGGGGCATAAAATTGAATTGTTGAAGTATAATTGTAATCTTTTGAATATAAATAAAACCATTGGAGTTCTTGATTCTATTTTTGTGAATTCTTATTTGTTGTATTTAAAATTCCTCTTGTTTTGGAGTAATTGCTGCAAGATCGGTTAGACTGATAAGGCCCACCTTTCTTGACCTGCATCAATATGGCACAAATATTATCATAGAAAAAATTCTTAGTCCCCTTATTGGAAATGATGAGGATCACTGAGAAAAAGAAAAATCCTTAGCCCTAATCAATGATGTTGCAACAAGTACTTTAAATGATAAAGGTCCAATACATGAGAAGGATAACAACTAGGTCACTAGGGCTGAAGTTGATTCAAGTCATGGAATTCTAGAGGTGTACTTGGGTCTTACCTTAACCAAATTTCCATCCCAAGTAGATCCATTCTATGTCACCCTAATGATAAATGACAAATTGGTTAGAAATTTTATGATAGATTTAGATGTATCAACTAATGTGATGCCATTAACTATCATGAACCAATTGGTTCTACATGTAAACAAATCATGTATAAAGTGTTTTACAATAGAATCAAGAGAAGTACTATTCATTGGCATCATGAAAGTTTTCAAGTTCAAACTAGCAACATATCTAGAACAAACATACACTATGAATGCCATAGTGGTTGGCATTCCACCTCAATATGGAATGTTGCTATCAAGAATATGGTCAAGTACGATTGGTGGGATTATGCAAATGGATTCATCTTATTCTCTCATCCCAAATAATGAAAATAATTTCTAATTGTATAGAGAAAAGAGGACTCCTTCAAATGTAGATGATATAAAAGCCAATGAGGAGATATTTTTTTTGTATACTAACCTAGAAAAAATTAGAGTTGAAGCTTTCCAACCTCTATAGGAAAATACAAATTAAATGTCAAAGGAAACACAAGAGGCTACTGATGTAAATGAAGTTTGGTTAATTCACTTTGATGGTGCATTTTCAAAGGATGAATAAAGAGTTGGAGTGATTTTTGTTTCCCCTAATGGTAAGAATTTCAAGTTCTCATTACTCTAAAATTTTAAAATACAAACAATGTAACAAAGTATGAGGTCTCATTAGGATTGAATGTAGCATTGAAACATGGGATCAATAAGCTTAGAATTTTAGGAGATTCAAAATTGATTGTCTCCAAAGTTGGATCAAAGTATGCTTCTAAGAATAAAAGACTTAAAAAATATAAAATTATTGTTTGGGACACAATTGAGATTTTCGATGAATTTTCCATTAATTGGGTGGTGTTGGTGTTTTAATTTTCCCAGCTAAGGCTTTGTAATTCCCTAAGAGGTAGCCAACCTCTATATTCAAGAACTAACAAAGTTAGTGGCCAACTAACGAGATTCAGTCAAATACTGAGATCTCCTACACTTTTGGCTCTGTGAAACCAAGGAGGGTTTTCCTAAGTGTGTTCATAAGAATGTTTTATGACCTGGTAAGAACACTTCTTCTTATAGATACATTCCCCACCAATGCAATTAGATAGAAATTATCCTGGTTGTGGGAAACCAAAGAATAATAACAATTATCTTAAAGCAACGAGACTGAAAATTTAACATAAGATGTGCATCTCCAAAGAGATAAGGTTTGATATTTTAGATTTTTCAGATTTTGAACCACCGTGCTTAGAACTACAACCCTGTACTCTCAAAAAGGAATCTTGAATAAATTACCCAATGCCTCATCCATTGGGCGGGAGTCATACAAAACATAACCTAGATATCATGGACGTATCACCATAATGATTTACACTATGAGATTTTCAGTTATCAAAACAATACTCCTTAAGGAATCCTGAATACAACATCATAAATCTATAGCTCATTTTCAAGCAATTTGATTAACTCATTAAGTTAAAGCAGGAAAATGAAGTACACACTCAAATATACCATTGAAGCTGAATGAATATATCATTAATAAACTCATTCACAACTCATGACATGAAACCAGGAGAGCAATTGTTCTAATAGATTTTCATTTATTGCTTCAATATCTTCTATTACATAAGCAGAGCCTGCTTGTTTTATAATATTCCTACCCCAGAAAAGACATACTAGGTAATACCTTCAAAAAAACCTACAGTAAACAAACTGACTATATACATACTAAGCCTCAGGACCCAAAAAATCAGACCATAACAATGAGTCATAAAATATCCTTTATAGAACAGGAGAGCGACAAGCATCAGGCTCCATTGTTAATTTCAAAATGAATTTAATTCTAATGAAATGAAATTCGAATTCACATTCCAAAAATATTTTTCATCATTAGAAATAACAATACATAATCTGAGGAATCAAAACGGTTACACCCAGTAACCAGTCGGAGAAAAAATAAAAGAGTGCCATGCACATGCACGTCTCCATCCAAAAGACGAACCACTAGAACAACACCACCCACGAGCAACACACACCACCCACCAACAATCATTTAACCAACACACGACCCCGGTACAGGCGACTGCTTATAGTTCTCGCTTTAGTTTGAAGCGAGACCATTCTTTTTTTCCCATCCACACCAGCACTAGTCCCAACAACACGGCATGGTGCCATTGCAGTTATTGGTGAAACTACAAGGACCTCCTCGTCGACACCTATGAGCTCAGTCATGGCCACAAGATAGCAATGATAGTCTGAGTCAGTCTCAAACCCATCACCACCAGAGCTCGAAGAGAGCACCACAGGAGAATTGCAGCGCCCAAACCGCTTGCACACACCTCAGACACTCGCTTCACAAGCACTAGGAACAAGTTATTCCTCTTTGCACTATGAATTCCTCGCGCCCACTCTAACACTTCGACGCACCTCAAACTTATCCATTAAATATGCGAAGCTCGAAACTACAAACAAATCCACTACCTACAAACAAATCAACTCAAAATGCAATGATAGTATTGAGCAATTTAGCAGGTATTTATAGAGTAAAATGGTGCAGGGATTATTAATTACCCAAATGCTTGTACGAGCACGCGAGTGATTAGTGGATGATGTTTCCACAACAAAATTATTCCAAGCGTACAACCCATCATTGTATTTATCAGGAGGATACCACTTGCACGCAAGGAAATCAAGAGAAAATCCATTGAAAAACCTGTGCCATTAATGAAAACAAGTTGCAGAGTGTAAAATATCCTCACACAGATGAACAGTAACCCTTTGAATTTGAACTGTTGATGTGGAACAGACCTGGCAAGTTAGATGAAAAAGATTGAGTCAATGATCGTTGAAAATCCACATCACCGCCTGAGAAAAACCACAACAAATCACAGCCCACGAAAACAGGAGGTTGCGATTGGGCAGCAGGCCCCACCTAGCCCTGTTGTTCCAAGAGCTAGGCCATGTGTCACCATTTTGCAAACCTCACGGTACTTTGGGAACATTTACTCTGATCATGCGAGGCTTGCGAGGGACGGTCATCATTAATCCTTGTCATTAAATTCCCACTGGTGAAATGATGCCCATTTGTCACTGCTTGCGCATTGGGAAAAGGCCCCACTCCTCCGTATATGACATATGACAACATCTTGCACACCTCGCACCACCTAAGTGACATCAGCAGGAAAACCTACGAGGTTCGCAAGGAACGGTCCAGATCAAAATCCGTGATTGAACGGTTCTGTAATACCCCTCCGTTTTGCTTCTCGTTTCATGTTGTTTATGCTTTGCTTGGATTGCAGCTACTGTGATACTGGACACCTCTTTTATTATGATGTTTTGATCGCTACTCTTGAGCGACAACTATTACTATGTGATATGATTATTTGATTTTATTTTACATGCTTTGATGAATTAATGATGACAGTAGAATTATCATGTGATTATTTATGAGAATATTGTTATGACGTTAGTGTCAGTCTTTGATGAGTGTATTGGTGAAGGAGACGGGTTCGCATCACTCGCTTGCGAGTGCCCTGCGAATCCGAGATTTCTTCTTCACGATGTGAATTATATACTACATATATCATGTTGATTATTTGATTACAGGTTGCAGGTACATGACATCGACTCCACCTGGTTCCACAGGTTTGAGCGTGTCGATCCAACGGTTAAGTTGAATGGGAGATAGTAGCTTGGTAACATGTGTCAGGTCTACACCTTAGCCTTAGTGTGTTGTCAGTTCTGATGATTGAGTCATGTTGTATCTTATTGGATGTTATGTAATGTTTTCGAAATGTGTGGACCCTTTAAATAGTTCTTTTGAAAATTGCATTGGCTGGAAGAAATGTTTATTTTATATTATTTTAATGTTATGCTCATTGGTTATATTTAAAATGATTATTGAAATTAAACTTAAATTATTTATTTAATTAAATTTAAATCTCAAGGGATTAAATTTAATTATTAAATAATCATAAGTAGGTTTATTAAAGTTGAATTATTTAATTTATTAAATTTAAATCTCAAGAGATTGAATTTAATTATTAAATAATTGAAAGTGTGTTAATTAAAGTTAAAGTATTTATTTAATTAAATTTAAATCCCAAGGGATTAAATTTAATTAATAAATAATGGTAAGTAAGTTAATTAAAGTTAAATTATTTATTTAATTAAATTTAAATCTCAAGGGATTGGATTTAGTTATTAGATAATTTAATAATAATTAAGTAAGTGTATTTGATTGTAAAATTAAATTAAATCAAAAAAAGAGAATTATGAGAAATTGAAATTTTACTTTAAAGTCTAAGTTAGGGCCTTCCAAAAAGGAGAAATGAAATTAACTTGTAAATTCAATTTTTGCATTTGAAAGTGAATTAGGGTTACATTAGGTTATTTTGGAAATTTTGAGGAAATGTTGTTTTATAAGTTTAGGGCAGAAAAATTTGGGGATTCTTCTCCCTTCATTTTTTTGACAGGCATGAAAATTGTTGGAGAGATTTTGATGAAAGTTTAGGGAATTATTTTCTGGTTGAGGAATTAAATTGAAAGGAGAGAAAAGATTCTGTGAAGAAGGTGGAGCTATTGGATAAAAGCTTGCTGGAAATTCTTTGCATTGTGGAAAAGAAATTGTGAAGAGTTCAAAGGAAATTCTGCATCAAGTGGCTGCAAATAACTAGGTTCTCTTTTATTTCCTTGTTTTCTTGTTCCTAGTTTAACCTATTTAGTTTAAAATGATATGAAATTTGTAAATGGGGGGATTTTTCTTGAAACCCTAGGTTAAACTTCAATATTTTGATATTCAGATTTATGTGTGTTAAAATGCAAACCCCTTTTAGAAAATTTGTGGAAAAACCCTAGATCAATGTATTAATCTTCTTGTGTTTAGAATTATCTGAAAACACCAAGAAAAGGGAATGGTTTCATTTGCTATTCAGAATTTAACCTTTGTTTTGAAAGGTTTCAATGTTTGCAAAATTTATTTTCTGGTTGTTAACTTATTTTCTTCAATTTCACTAGAAGAGGAAATTCTGGAAAAAAATTATATATATGTTCATATACATTACATATACCATATTCTGAATATGATATATATAATTTATATAAACATATATATAAATCTTTTTATGTAGTTTCTATGTAATGTTATTTCGGCCCCGTACGGGCCTGTGTACGTTCGTACCCTGCGTACATATCGTACGAATTTTTTTGTGTTGGAAAATTTTTATTTTAAAAAAAATTTTGATGTTTGTGGGGGGTTCGGCCCCCCACTTTTCTTTTGCACAGTGGGTACGCAGTACCCACTGGGCAGTGCGCCACCCGCATGGGGGACGCACTGTCCAATGGGACTGCGGCCCCCATTGACCCGGCCGCTGTACGTATGTACAGCCGGCGCAGGGTACGCCGACAGTGAAGGTACTGCGGACTGCGACAGGGTACGGGGTACACTATCACATCCACCTTTGTTTATATTTTTTTATTATTTATTTTTGTTTTGTTTAAAAGTTTTGTTTCATGAAAATTTTTATTTATGATTTTTTTTAATTTCGTTTTTTAATTTTTAATTTTTAGTTTATTTAATTTATTTTCAATTTTAATTTTAATTTGGTTTAATTTTTTTTTATATGATATTTAATTTTTTTTTATATATTATATATATATTCTTTTTATATTATATATTTAAATATATATGATATTTAATATATATGTATATTTTTATGAAAATAATTAATGTTATATATTAAATTAGTTAACCTTATTAGAATGATTTTTTTATATAGTTGTTTTATCAGATCAAATGAGAAGGGGAGATATTTTTCTTTTTATAACAAGTATTAGTTTTATGCATGATGTTTTCGTTGTGGAGATTATAGTTAAATACCTTGTTGAACATAGAAGCATCCTCCAACTAAACAGCTAGTTATAGTTAAATTTATTACTCTCATGATTTCATTCAGTTGAGAAGTCTAAGTATTTGATGAAGAATTTATTGTTCAATATAAAGTATAGAATAGAATAATTCTTCTTTTGTGAGAAACATTAGATTAGGAACATGGTTTTAGAATAACCAAATGTAGTATTTTCATTGCCAATGCATGAGTTCATTGATGTATCTTTTAATGAGTTTTTTTGTGAATGATTGTTGAGTAGTTGGGTTGTAAAGTCTTCCAGTTAAGTGTGGGTCATTCCCTTGTTAAAATATTGTTTTGATTTCCCTTGGGTAGTGTTACAAGTATCTAGTTCCTCCTAGTGTGGGAGTGGACTTCTTTGTGTTTGCCTCCTAGGATTGGAGAGAGTATATTGGTGTAATTCTGTAGCACTTGAGTAACCCTTGGAGTTAGATTGTGTAGTGTGTTATCCAATTAGAAGAGTGGCTTTTGTTAGGGGCCGAAGCCTAAAGAGGTAAACCGGGTAACCTTCAAAAGTATTTTTAATAAGTGATAACTAAAATAATGTACTTAGAGGATTAGGATGTAGTTCACATTAACCAAGATAAATTAACCTCACTCACAGACACAAGGGTTTGTTTAGACTTGGGGTGAGTGAGAAGGCCTGGAATGGCAAGATCACTATCTTGTCCTCATGAGAGGTAGTTGATTCCGCTTGAGTTGGTATGAGTGCCGGGATTCGGTTGAGGCCACCAGAATTTTCGGAGCCTATGAAGAATGCCCAGAGGATATCTCATGACAAACCTTGCGATGACACTCTGTTTAGGATAACACTGTGTTTTTGTTGTGCGTATGTTTTCTTTAGCACACTTGATTATATTATGTTTGGAAGCAATGTAACCATGATTAGAGTTTTGACTTTATTGTGCATATGTGTGGTTGAGTCAGTTTGTATCAGTATGAGTCTGCCTTTGGTTTGAGGTGGTAGGTTTCTCGTCCATGTTACTTGGTTACTATCTCCTAGCATGGGGGGTGGTCCTTCGGGTACCACATGGTTGGGTGGAACATGCACCATAACCGTTGGGTCCCCTTGATCTTCAATACTTGGTGGCGAGACTTCTTGATGGACATCTCGCATTTCTTACTTTTGGATTCTTGTACTTTCTATCTCATAATGTAATGATATTGTTTTACCCCTCTTGTGTATGAGGTGGGATTTGTAATAATCAGACTTATGTATTTGTACTCATTCCGAGAATGAGGATTGTAATAGATCCTTTGTAATTGATTTATGTAAATGAATGCTTTATCATATCTCGTTTCTTTCTATGATGTTGAATGCTATTACTTGTGTTATTTACTTTCATTGTAGTTTAGATGTTGTATGTTATTGGGGTTTTATGTAATCTTAGTTATGTAACCCTAGGGGATGTTGTCAATTTAGTTGAACATGTGGGTTTAATTCACTTCTTTAAAAAAAAAAATTAGTATGCTTGTTTATTGAATTGAAACTTCCTCTAGGGTTGCGTGGCAGGGCATTACAGGTTCACCAAGTTGTATAAAACAAATATAATATACTGGTGGGGCCTGTCGGAAAAAACCCTCGGCGACATAAACATTTAGGCCCAAGTGGAAAATAGGAGACCGATAGGTCGAGTGAAAAGGGGCCGGTAAAAGCACGAAGGAAAGGCTCAGTCAGATGACTTAAGTGACCGATAATCCTCAATAGCAAGTCAATGTTAAAATATAATGCAAGGGCTTTAAAAGATACCAATTAATCTTTCATGAGTGATCAAAACCCTAAACCAAAAAATCAGACCTCCAATCTATTAAAAGTAACCATTCATGCCCAATTTAGGCAGAATTTTGACAAATTTTGAAAGTCCCATCAGTGGCTCCGACAGGGGATGTATGCCTCCTGCGGGCATAGCAAGAATCTAGAATCTTTGGTTTTGCATATGAGACTATTGAGTCACACAATTGCCTTGATGAATGTTCTACCATGATTGTCAATTGTAACTTGTGTATATCCAACTTGGTGGCCCCAGGTCACCAAACAAGAGAAATCAAATTTTACCCTTGTCAAAAACAAAATTCTCTGTTACCTAGAGTAAACCATGTTTGCAAATTTCACCTCTTGATGCTTCAAAGTTATTGGAGTAATCAGTATGCTTGAAAGTATCATAATGTTTACTAATACTCCCATGCATTTGATTTGTCAGCACTCTATGTTCAAACGTTAACTGTAACACATGACCATAATGACATTTTACCTTACCTTGCACCTGGTCATACTTCATAGAATGCTTACTCAATTGAGCTGAGAAGTGGAAACATTCATAACTTATCTGGCCTGCAACATCACACATCTAGGCATTATCATCAACTTGTACATAGAACTGAAAACTTTCATATAAAACTGTGTGCATGTTACACATACCCTCATAGTATAACAAGGTGGACACATAACTCGGGGAATCCTCAGCCAGGTGCTTTCCACATAAGCTTGGTTGCCAACACCTATTTTTAGATGTTTTGTAACACATCCTGATACCACAGAGGTGGACAATATAAGTTACATCTTTTTCCAAGGAATGTGTAAACACATTCATCTCAGGCCCCTCAGTATACATCCCTTCCTGCAATCCTTCATCTATTCCCAAATGAAAAACCTCAAAAATAGAGTCAAACACATCAATCTCAACATGGGAAATAGAGAAACAACAGTATGCACCGACCTCCTTGTGTTCAACACCACCTGCTGTATGTGTTAATTTATAAGTGAAAATCTCAGCACAAGCTGAAAACTTTTCACCAACAATATCAATGTCAGAAGGTAACAACAAATCAATCTCAACTTCATACAAACAATCAGGAAAATCAATATTACCAATATTTTTATCAATATGTTGGTTATCTCTAGTACTATTCTTTTGATCACACACCTCATTGTCCTCAAGTTCCTCAACATTGATACAACAAACTTGTTCCATTGCTAGTATACTTGGAGTATACTCTAAACATTTATCATTTGAAAGTTGTTTCTTCATTTGGAAACAAGTAAAATCACGAGGTTCCACATTTCCATACAACTCTGGTAAGAGAAGAGGCTCAACTCCATCCTCAGTAATGCAATCATCACTTCTAAAATCACAATCACTAGCCTGTAACAAAATCTCAGTGACGAGCATTACAATCAGGATAAGGAAAAACAATGGGTGTCTCACTTAATCCTTCATCACTTTGCCCCTCAAATTCTTGTGCAATTATCCAAATTTCTTCAAAATGACAAGCATTATCTTCATTTTTTGTAGATACACTCTTGGCTGATTCTGCAATCTCTATCCATTTAAGGACTTGGGCCAAGTTGGCAGGTTTCAATTCTTCTGGAAAAACACTCAGCCCTGATTCATAAAGTTCACAAAATAAATCAATGCATTCAAAGTCATTAGGTCTGAGACCTCTAGGAATTTGTACTAAGGCATCCAAAAATCTCAAGAAAAACTCATATGGTGATTCTTCCTCTTGTCTCTTCATCTCATAAAATTCTCGCATAATAGAAGTTTGATCATCGCCATTCAAATTGGCTGGATTTCAACTTGGATCTCATCATCATCACACTGTAATGGTGGAGATAGTGCATTTTCAAAGCACTCTTGTCATAATCAATGTTCTGTGCAACCAACTCTGAAATTTTACTAGTATGAGCTAGGCTAGGGTAATCAATACTTATAGGCATATACCTTTCATCATTGAGTATTTCATGCTATACTCAATCTCCATAGCCATTTGATATGCTTTGTGCAGGTTTGTAGGTTCTTTATCTCTTAATAGGTAACCCATCCTTTTGTCAAAAGCACCAAGATATACAACCAAGCATTCAAGCTCACTTGGTCTTATTTCTCTAGGGATTTCTCTTAAAGCTCTTGAAAATATGAGATTAAAATACAGGACTAGCTCATCTTCTTTTATGTGTATTCCCATAAAACCTTTTCTTAATATGTTGGGATTGACTCTTTCACCAAATTGTTCAATAAAAACTATCACCAACTAATTCCATGAGTTAACATAATAGGCTGGTAAATATGAAAACCAATCCCTGACATCACCCCTTAAGGATTGCATAAACAACTTCATAATGACATCCTCATGACTAATTTCATAATCCCCCATTACATCTACAAAATCCTGTAGATGCTTAGAGGCAGATTATCCACTTTGCCTTGTGTATTTAGGCAAATACTTCATAATCTTCTTAGGAATTAGATTAGGGTAACCACTAACATCACTTAAAATAAAAGACATATACCTTTGAGTTACAAAACCCCCTGAAGGGCTTAATGAAACTTGTTCCCTTTTCATGTTTGTGTGTGACTTCTCATATGGGAAAACTCTTATACCCATCTAAAATTTGTCAAAACAATACATGTTTATCAAACATATCATTTACCATTTCAACTATGATTCTATCAGTGACTGAAATTATCATTCCCTGCCTTCAGAAGTATGATACAACATAAACATGTTTCACAAGTCCTTTTAAATATTGCATCATTAAAAGTATGAAAAATCTAATCATTGTTCATTTCTTGATGCTAGAACATCTAATTTGGAACCATTTTTCATCCTTAATTAGAAATACCCCTCACAATTAGAATAGTAAATTGGTTAGATTTAATAAAAAGACCTGGTAATTTTGGCAGCATTTGTTAATCTTCTTTCCTTGACTGTAAATATCACAGATATGGGAATTTTCCTTCATATATCAATTGGTTCTTCAGACAGAGTCGCCACCTCTTCAACAGAGGATTGAATTTCAAAAGAAATATTAAATTCCTTTTCAAAGCTTGTCACATTCTGGGTCTTTGTCCACAACATAGTCATACCTCAAATATTCTAACACCATGCCACTGCCATTCTCTTTCAAATCCATAATCCATCACCATCCAAACTTAACATTCAGATCCACTAAACAAATGATTATGGATAGCCGCCTCCAACTGCTATGGTTTCTCTTTTCTCTTTTTCTTTTAAATTTCTCAGAAGTTCTCCCCAATAAAACCACCATTCAACTAATGATTTAGGCAGAGAGCCTATTCCATTGAGTTTAACCTTTAAGGTTACAAGTAATATGTCAGTTATTATAATGAAATTTATAACATGACTGTCTGCACCCAAACTCCCGAGTCCTTTTCCAGCAGAACCCCACAGATCATAGGATTTTCAGGTTCATTTCTACAACCTCTTCCTTCTAGGGTTGAAAAATGTTCACTATTTAAAATTAGAATGAAAAATCATTTGAATCTATGCAATGACTCCTAAGGCTAGATTCTACAATCATAATTTTAACAAATTCTCCTTAGTAGAGCCGCCAATCTGTTGGTGACTCATATGGGAAAAATAATTCAATAATTTTTAACCTTTGGTTGCAGAAATAATTCAAAAGTTTAATGACTCTATAACAACACCGTCTGCAACCAAAACTTCTGAGTTCATCCCCAATAGATTCGCCATTCTATTGGTGTTTTAATTTTCCCAGCTAAGGCTTTGTAATTCCCTAAGAGGTAGCCAACCTCTATATTCAAGAACTAACAAATTTAGTGGCCAACTAACGAGAATCAGTCAAAGACCGAGTTCTCCTACACTTTTGGCTCTGTGAAACCAAGGAGGGTTTTCCTAAGTGTGTTCATAAGAATATTTTATGACCTGGTAAGAACACTTTTTCTTACAGATACAGTCCCCACCAATGCAATTAGATAGCAATTATCCTGGTTGTGGAAAACCAAAGAATAATAACAATTATCTTAAAGAAACGAGACTGAAAATTTAACATAAGATGTGCATCTCCAAAGAGATAAGGTTTGATATTTTAGATTGTTCAAATTTTGAACCATTGTGCTTAGAACTACAACCCTATACTCTCAAAAAGGAATCCTGAAGAAATTACCCAGTGCCTCATCCATTGGGCGGGAGTCATACAAAACATAACCTAGATATCATGGACGTATCACCATAATGATTTACACTATGAGATTTTCAGTTATCAAAATAATACTCCTTAAGGAATCTTGAATACAACATCATAAATTTGTAGCTCATTTTCAAGCAATTTGATTAACTCATTAAGTTAATGAAGGAAAATGACATGATTAGAACAATTGCTCTCCTGGTTTCAACAACCTCTTCAGGTTCTAGGGTTTAAAAATGTTCACTATTTAAAATCAGAATGGCAAATAATTTGACTCTATGCAATGACTCCTAAGGCTAGATTTTGGAATCAGAATTTTAACAAATTCTCCCCAGTAGAGTCACCATTCTGTTGGTGACTCGGATGGGAAAAATAATTCAATAATTTTCAACCTCTGGTTACAAAAAGAATTCAAAACTATTTTTGGGAATGTGAATTCGAATTTAATTTCATTATCTTTCAATAATTTAGATGACTTAAGTAACCGGTAACCCTCAATAGAAAGTCAACGTTAAAATATAACGCTAGGGTTTTAAAAGATACCAATCAATATTTCATGAGTGATAAAAAACCTAAACCAAAATATCAGACCTCCAGTCTATTAAAAGTAACCAGTCATGCCCAATTTAGGCAGAATTTTGACAAATTTAAAAAGTCCCATCAGTGGCTCTGACTGGGGATGTATGCCCCTTGCGGGCATAGCAAGAATTCAAAATATCTGGTCTCACAGACCACACTACTATGTCACACAATTGCCTTGATGAATGTTCTACCATGCTTGTCATTTGGAACTTGTGTATATCCAACTTGGTGGCCCTTGGCCAGCAAATAAGAGAAATCAAATTTTACCCCTGTAAAAAACAAAATTCTCTATTAATTGGAGTAAACCATGTTTGCAAATTTCACCTCTTGATGCTTCTAAGTTACTGGAGTAATCAGTATGCCTGAAAGAATCATAGTGTTTACGAATACGCCCATGCATTTGATCTGTCAACACCCCATGTTCAAACATTAACTGTAACACATGACCATAATTAAATTTTACCTTACCCTACACCTAGTCATACTTAATAGAATGCTTACTCAATTGAGCCGAGAAGTGAAAACATTCATAACTTATCTGGTATGCAACATCACACATCTCGACATTATCATCAACTTGTACATAGAACTGAAAACTTTCATATAAAACTGTGTGCATGCTACACATAACCTCATAGTACAAAAAGGTGGACACATAACTCGGGGAATCCTCAGCCTGGTGCTTTCCAAATAAGCTTGGTTGCCAACACCCGTGTTCAGATGTTTTGGAAAACATCCCGATACCATAGAGGTGGGTAATATAAGTTACATCTTTTTTCAGGGAATGTGTAAACACATTCATCTTAGGCCCCTTAGTATAAATCCCTTCCTGCAATCCTTCATCCATTCCCAAATGAAAAACCTCAAAAATAGAGTCAAACAAATCAATCTCAACATGGAAATTTGAGAAACAATAGTATGCATTGGCCTCCTTGTGTTCAACACCACCTATTGTATGTGTTAATTTATAAGTGAAAATCTTAGCACAAGCTGAAAACATTTCGCCAACAATATCAATGTTACCTTCATTATAAGTTGAAAACTTTTCACCAGCAATATCAATGTTAGAAGGTAACAACAAATCAATCTCAGCTTCATACAAACAATCAAGAAAATCAATAGTACCAATATTTGCATCAATATGTTGGTTATCTCCAGTACTATTCTTTTGATCACACACCTCATTGTCCTCAAGTTCCTCAACATTTATACAACAAACTTGTTCCATTGCTAGTATACCTGGAGTATACTCTAAACATTTATCATTTGAAAGTTGTTTCTTCATTTGGAAACAAGTAAAATCATGAGGTTCCACATTTCCATACAACTTTGGTAAGAGGAGAGGCTAAACTCCATCCTTGGTAATGCAATCATCACCTCTAAAATCACAATCACTAGCCTATAAAAAAATCTCAGTGACATGAGCATTATGTTGGAAGTGGATTCACTCTAAGAGGGGGGGGAGGGTGAATCAGAGTGGAGTAATTTTAACTTTTAACTTTGAAAGCATAATGAAACTTTTACTCATTTAACCCAAAGTGACAGATTTTTTTAAGCAAGTGAACATTAACACTTTAGATTAGATTGACATGAGACTTGACTAACATTTACAACCCATATTAAAAGCATCATATGATATTCTTCAATTAAAGCTTTATGAACAATCTTACTATGCTTTATCGACAAAACTATAAAACTTCATAATATGCAACTTTGACTTGCTTTTGACAAACTTTTGAGCATTCATATAATGAGCACAGACTGCATAAGTTAATTCACTTTATGGACATTTTGCATCAGATTTTCACAATCTAAATTTGCACGACAAACTTGAGCAAATTGACTTTAAACCTTTAAACAACCTTAAAGTATCAGAGCATTGACCAACAAAATGAGCACAATAACATAAATGACTGAAAAAAAGAGTATGGAAGATAAACATAAATCACACAAATGAGAGACACAAAAAATTTCGAGTGGAAAACCCTCCCGGGGTAGAAAAACCACTCCTAAACTACCTTATTGACTTAATTTCAAAAGCACTTCTTACAATGCCTTATAGGCCGATTTATGAGCACCAACTCAAGGAGCACCAACCCCTCATTTAGAGACACCAATCTCAAGGAGCACCAACCCCTTTTTTGATTTCAGTAAATCACACAATGATACAGAGGATCTCTCTATTTTTCTCTTATCTATCAAGTGCCTTTTGATAGAGAATATCTAAAATCCTCAAAGTTCCCAAAATGAACTTTCAGAATTTCAGCCATTGTCAAGCCTTAAGTTAGCTTGTTTATCAACTCATATTTCATATTTTCAATCTCAGAGCTCAACATTTTTCAATACAATCACTGTGATGTACTCACACTAGTTTTTCCCTTTTTCTTTCATACTTTTCTCATTGTTCTACACTTCTTATCAAACTGTATTACCAATGGTGTGTACAACTTTCTTTTTCTCACACTATATTTCATACATTTTTCATGATACAGTTCAAAAATAGTTAACCCACTATATTTTCTAATTTTTCAGCTCAAAGGATGAAACCCTATATCTCATGCAAAAAACTTATATTTTGCACTACTATTATCTTTTGTCTTTTCTGGTTTTTCAGTAATGATCAAGCCCTAATCTCTTTGTTATCCTCTTTTTACATTTTACATCATTACAATCCATGGAGAGTTACAACAGTTGCTCGTTTTTCACTTTCAAAGAATTACTCAAAGATAATTTTTAGGTTACAATGCTATTGTCAAGCAACAGTTCTAGATGTTACCACGATCATGAGGGAAGGATTAATCTGAATAAGGTCTTCTGAAAAGAGTACTCAAGCATTATGCAAATATAGAAGGCAGACTAAAACCTGTCCTCTCAAGTAGCCTGCACAAGCAGTGCTAAAACCAAAACAACATAAGATCTAAATAAACCATAAACCATAGCCACTGAAACTGCTACTATATCAAAGTAACCGACATCTCAATGTAGTGAAACTGAAATCATAAAATGATGCATTCAAGACAAGTTACCAATGACTCCAAGTGTGAAACTGAGAAGATTCTTCAGGCTTCATGATTATCCACAACCCAAAAATACCATTCTTTAAAACTGATATGGCAACACTATTGAAATGTAATTCTAAGCATGTGAAATCATTATAGTTTTGACTGAGGACAAAGAATAAACCAAATCTTCAACTTCCATGCAGAAGCAAACACTTATCCCTTATTAGCCTTGCTAGTAAAGGTAACGGTTCTGCAAAGATAAATAGATGAATACCTGTGAAGACCATAAATGAATTTTCCATGAGAAATTTACCAGATCTGTGAAGTAACTGAGCAGCCTAAGCTCCTTCCTCATTCAAGCTCTTACACGATGGTAGGAGACTGACAGGTCAATCGACCATTGTCATGGTCTTCCAATCTTTCCTATACGTAGTCAAAGATCAGTAAGCCAGTGAGTGCAAAGAAACGACTGAGAACAGGATTCCATGGTGGTGGCTAGTGTAGGATTCCAAAAATGTGAATAGTGAGAAGTGAAAATTAGTGACCTAAACTTCCAAATGAACCAACACGCAAATTCCTTTCTCCACCATGCTACTGTAGTGTTCATTCTGTTCACACACGGTATAGCAATGACTAGCACTGACTGTTACTGTTTCCTTTATCTCTTCCTTACCGGTCAACCGTGGTCTCCCTTTGGACTACCCGCGGTGTAGCGGTAGATGCCTTGGATGCCGCTAACCACTTCCACCGCACTACTGCGGTCACCCTTGTGACTACCCATGGTATAGTGCTAGCAGTCTTGCATGTCGGTAGCCACTTCCACTGCATTACCATGGTCGCCCTTCTGACTACCCATGGTACAACGGTAGCTGTCTTGCATGCCACTAACGGTTTCCAAGACAGTCAAAGCCATGTCACTTCCAATGTGGTAATTAAAAAATAATCAGGCCATATACCTACTGTCAGCCTTGAGGCTAGATTAATTATCAATCATTAGACTCGATTCTAGTGCAAATAGGAGATCAATGTAAATACCTTTACCCAAGGTTGATTTTCCTCATAAATATTCAATTCCATTTAATGTCCAATGCCAAATACTTTCCAAAGCCTTGTGAAGTGAAATGAAGGCTAAAAACATGCTAAGTTCACAATGCCATTCGACCATGCCAATTACCATAAACCAAATGCCCATGACACAATATTTTAAGACATATGCCCAAACCATTATCAGTTGGTTAAGGAAACTCGATAGGGTTTTCTTAAAACATGAAACCACCTGCATTTTATAACTCAAGCACCAAGAACCGGATAGCATTAACTTGTAACCAAGTTTGCTGCACATGAAACCAAATAACAAATGTGTTAATCAAATGCCATAATAAGACCAGACTGAGAAATGCTTCCAAGGCACCAACCTAGGGCAATTTTGACATCAAGGACAAATGCCAAAAAAAAAGTCAACAAACTCCCCCTTTGTCCTTTATGGAAAAAATATGAGCCATCTAAACCACCATTTTATCCCCTTTTTTGTCACAAGGACAAAGGAAGAAACTTGTGATATACAACAACCATTTTCTCCCCATATTCTCCATGAAATACAACAAATAATCAATACCCAACTGCAGATATAACAAGAATGTAGCAAAAAATGCAGATCCAATACCATAAGCCAAGTGAATCAAAAATAATTTATGGTGCTTGGTGAAGGTAAGAATATGTGCCATTATGATCACCAAAATGTTGAATAGAAAAAAAGTGAACCAATACTTTCAAGTACCTCTGTTTTGATGCGGATGTAGAGGAATCCTCTTTTTAAGAACCAATACCTTGGTTACTTGTTATACCCATTTGCACCTAAAACAAATACATGCCCATGCAAAACTGTGACCTGTAACAAAAACTAAATTCTTGATCCTGAAAAACCTGTAGCATAATTGTCGCTGTCAATCCAACAAAAAACATAAGCATCTACGAAAGAGAAATATGAATAGGAAGCATGAATATCCTGAGAAATAAGTTCTGTAAGTTGCCACACCATGAATACCAATGGATATCATCTTAATGTCATGAATTTAAACAAATGTATCAATCTTGGGTTTGACATCAAGAGCAAACCAAAATGACTGAAAAACCAACAACATCATAAGGCTGCAAATCTGAACATCACTGTACAGCCAAAATCCAAGCCACTTGTCAGAGATTCATAACCAAAACTGCACACCAAGGCCAACTGTTCCACCTTTTGGTCATATTAAACTTCATTCTCCATTGTCAACTGTAAACATACTGTTACTAGTATGAATAACCATGCAAAAATGCATATCTTGCTGTAATGAACATATGGTCAAAAATCAGAACCAAGATATAAAAACTAAGAGCATGCCATGAAACATGTGAACCAAGAACCAACTGTTCGCAGTATGTACCACCCAGATTATGTAATGTGTCATCAAATCCAGTATAGTTACCAAAGATAAGCAACCATGATAAACATCTGAAATCCATACAACCAATGAAACCAACTGCAAATACAATTAGAGAAACAAACAATGATAAGCAAGTTGTAAGAGAACAACCATAGAACCAAGCTCCCCCTACAAAGAGGCTTCACAAATAGATCCTTTATGATCTGTAATACACCATTTATTTTCTCAAGCTTATTGAAAATGTGCCAATTCTTCAATCAGAGACTCTTTATAGTTGATACAATAACTTACTGCACATTTCTCCATGATCATAATGAAACACAATATGATGCTCAAATTCATTGGTAAATGAAACACTGAAGTATACTACTACCAAATCAGATTTATATACATCAACAAGCAAGTAGATACCACTGCATATTCAATACTTACTTAAGAAACCAGTAGTAAGATAATTAGCCCAACACATTTTCATTGCAACTAACCTTGTTCTTCAGAAAAACATATTTTACCAGAATAACGCAAAACAACCAAATCTGTAGCATACAGTCCACTACATAAGTCTCAAGTCATCAAACTATTAGTAGCACGTAAAAATTAATTGCTACAACACCAATAGGCATATGAGAAATCATCCTCCAACTTAATGATGATATAGATGGATCATTACATTAAGACAGTTATCATCAATTCATTGTCACTATTATTCCCAACATAGATAATAAAACAAATCCGTGTCTTGCATTTTGATGATAAATAGGTTATGAAACATTAAGATTCTGCTACCATTTTTTTGATATCAAAGGGGTTTATTCAAAAAGAATTAATCATCTCCCCCTATCTTCATACTGCCTTTCAAATGCTTAGTGATGATTCTTGTGCAACATGCACAAGATTTAGTTCTTCATTTTTCTTTTCTTGCTTTCTTCTCCATACTTGTATAAGCTTTGTCTTTTCCTTACTTATGATATTCTTTTCCTTTTGTTTGAACATGTAGTCCCTAGATGGCTTTATCAAAATTTTCTTACACCATTGTGCTTTGTGTCCAAACCCATTACACCTATAACATATAATAGAGTTGTCTAGACCAACGAGAGAAGAATTTATTTTAGGCACATTGTATGAACCTCTCTTGACATTTCTCTCATGATTATGAGTTTTATTCATCCAATAATTTCTTGCTCTATGTACATAAGCATTACAACAATAACAATAGCCATGAAATTGAGAGTGGTTATACCCGATAAATGAAGATTTTGATGGTCTTTTTGTCCTAACCCATTTTTCTTCTATTTGAGCAACAACAATATGGTGATTGAGATCAACCTTCAATCTTGGTGTTTTTTTTTCTGTAAATGACTTTCCATCTGTAGTAGCAAAAACTATTTCATGTTTAAATTCTTTTGTAGAGCCTTGTCCAACCTCATATCCCACTCCTGTAGGATCTTTAAATCGCTTTTGTCTGCCAATCATCTCATTCAATAAATTAAACTGCAATCAAATTTATGATTTTTATCCAATTGAACCTTAGTAGTTTCAAGCTCTTTTCTTAATGCCACTAATTCTCCTTCAAGTTTTAGACATTCAATCTTTTCAAATTCCAAATCAGACCTTAGAACATTTGCTATCCTTTTACATTCTTCAATTTCAATTTTCTGATTGATAATCAAATCATCTTTAAGAGTTAGTTCTTTTAACACAGAATCATTATCTGAACATCTCTTAAATGAGGCAACCTCATTTTCCAGTTTATTGCATAATTCATTCTTGCCTTTTAACTTGTCTACTAATCCCTCTTCAGTGTTTTTCTTATCAACCATTTGGGATTTCAGAAATTCAATAGTATTTTTATCATCATTATGATCTTGTATTATAACTTTATTGACATTGACATTTTCTTGTAAGCATACCTTAAGATTCTGATTTTCTTTTCTAATCCTCTTAAGCTCATCTAAGGTAGCAAATAGTTTTTCCTCCAAATCAACTTCATACGCATCACCTTCACAATCCTTTTCGCCAAATTCTTATTCAAAGTCACTTACTAAGCGATCTTCACCAACTACAGGATCACTTTTAGTATTAACTGGCAGGGGTAATTCTTGAGACAAAACTTTACTGGACTTGGTAGGGGTTGATTTATCAATTGTTTGTTTGACACAAGTAGCTTTATTTTGACCTTTTTTCCTTTTGCACTTAGCCATGACGAATACTCCACGACACACCAAAAACAGACTTCCAAGACCAAAATCAATCCTAGGTATGAAACCTAATGCAGGACCCTACGCTCTGATACCACTTGTTGGAAGTGGATTCACTTTGAGAGGGGGGGGGGGGGGAATCAGAGTGGAGTAATTTTAACTTTTAACTTTGAAAGAATAATGAAACTTTTACTCATTTAACCCAAAGTGACAAATTTGTTTCAGCAAGTGAACATTAACACTTGAGATCATATTGACATGAGACTTGACTAACATTTAAAATCCATATTAAAAGCAACATATGAT
>CM021108.1:608343732-608406765 GCA_007115665.2 Sequoiadendron giganteum | reverse complement strand
TGTTGGTCCCAATCTATTAGTTGTGGGTAGTAGAGGGGTAGGCCGTCATTGTTATTTGTAGAGCTCATGAAAGTTTTCAAAATGGTCAATATAGCTCTGGCATCATTTTCCCATTGGGTATTTAGGTCATCATCACTAGAAGCAAGGGAATCTCATTCATACTCGTTAGATTCTGTTTCATAAGTACAGTGCAAAGGAGAAATCTATTTAGGACAAGGTGTAAGGTGCATGGAAAATGTTGCAAGGTGATAGTGGATAGTGGTAGTACAAGTAACATAGTATTTGAAGAAATGGTGGATAAGTTGAAGATGAAGAGGATAAAACATCCTAATCCATATAGAGTTTCATGGTTGTAGAAGGAGCATCATATGATGGTGAATGAACAATGTCTGGTAAGTTTTCAAATTGGTAAATGTAAAGATGAAATTATGTGTGATGTGATGCCAATGGATGCCTGCCATATTATTTTGAGAAGATTGTGGCAGTACGATAGACAAGCTGTCCATGATGGGAAACTGAATAAGTACACCATCAAGAAGGATGTGAAAGAGTATATTCTAAATCCTTTGAAGGATAAGGAAGAGAAGAGTGACAGTACACCAAGGGTATGCTTGGTCAGTGGGAAACAATTTTTGAGAGATCTTAGGAAGGAGAAGTCATTTTTTTCCATTATGCCCAAACCTATAGGAAATAAGGACAAAGAAACAAAAGAAGAGCTACCAGGTGAAATTGAGGAAATAATAGGAAAATATGAAGATATTTTTTTAAATGAGTTACCCAATGGATTACCACTAATGAGGGATATTAGTCATTGTATGGATATGATTCTGGGGGCCAGTTTTTCTAA
Source organism: Sequoiadendron giganteum (assembly GCA_007115665.2). Taxonomy (NCBI): domain Eukaryota; kingdom Viridiplantae; phylum Streptophyta; class Pinopsida; order Cupressales; family Cupressaceae; genus Sequoiadendron; species Sequoiadendron giganteum. Next base: position 608,405,918 of record CM021108.1, on the reverse strand, counting down.
CAAAGTACCTTATAGGATCACACCTATGGAGAATGAGGAGATTAATAGGAAAGTGCATGAGTTATTGGATAAGGGATTGATTAGAGAAAGTTTGTGCCCCTCTGCAGTTCCAACAACGTTGACACCCAAGAAAGGTGGATAATGGTGAATGTGTACAGTCTCCAGAGCTATAAACAAGATAACAATCAAATATAGGTTTCCATTATCGAGAATGGATGATCTGATGGATTGCTTGAGTGGAGCCAAAACCTTCACAAAAATTGATTTAAAGAGTGACTATCATTAGATAAGGATAAGAGAAGGAGATGAGTGGAAGAAAACCTTCAAGAAAAAAGATGGATTGTATGAATGGTTGGTGATACCTTTTGGGATGAAAAATGCTCCAAGTACTTTCATGAGGCCGATGAATGAAGTTTTGAAACCATATCTTGGTAAGTTTATAATTGTGTATTTGGATGACATTTTGATTTTTAGTAACACAAAAGAAGAGCACCTGCAACATATTTAGTTAGTTTTGCAAATATTACGAGAATAAAAGTTGTTGTTGGTTAATCTAAAAAAGTGGTTTTATGAAAGAAGAACTTGTGTATTTGGGTTTTGTGGTGTCTAGTAGTGGTCTAAAAATGGACCCCCAAAAAGTGAAATCTATCATTGATTGGCCTTCACCAAGGAGTAAGTTTGAAGCCAAGAGTTTCCATGGCTTCTCGAGCTTCTACATGAAGTTCATAAGGAATTTTAGTGGTATTTGTGCCCCAATAACAAAAACAATGAAGGGTACTCGAAGAGAGTTTGTGTGGACAACAATAACATAAAAGAGTTCTAATATTTTGAAGGAAAAGATGAAAGAGCGACCTATATTAACACTTCCAAATTTTGGAAAGGTGTTTCAGGTTGATTGTGATGCAAGTGGGACAACAATAGGAGGTGTTTTGAGTCAATAGGGAAGACCCATAGCGTATTTCAGTGAGAAGCTCAATAAGGCTAAAATAAAATATTCTATGTATGATTAGGAATTTTATGCAATTGTATAGGCGCTTAAGAGATGGAGGCATTATTTTCTATCCAAGGAGTTTGTCTTGTACACTGATCATCAAGATTTGTAGTTCATCCATAACCAAGGTAATTTTAATCAAAGACTTGTGAAATGGGTTGAGTTTCTTCTAAGTTATTCATTTGTTTTGAAGCATAGAAGTGGGAAATCAAATAGGGTTGCTAATGCCTTGAGTAGGAGATGTTTGCTATTGAATGAAATGAGAGTGAGTGTTGTTGGGTTTGATTCTATGGGAGAATTTAATGAAAAGGATGCTGATTTTAGGGAAGCTTGGGAAGCTTGTAAGACCCAATGGGGGTAGACATAACTACATGGTTGGAGTATTTTATTCAGGAGATTTTTTTTTTTCAAAGGGAAGAGGTTGTGTATACCTCGAGGTTCCATGAGGGAGAATTTTTTGAGAGAAAATCATAGTGGAGGTTTGAGTGGACATTTTGGAGTGGATAAGATGTTGGCATAGTTGACATAGAGTAATTATTGGCCAGGAATGAGTGCAGATGTGAAGAGGATAGTGCTGGGTTGTAGAGTTTGTCAACATGCCAAAGGAATGAGGCAAAATATCAAATTGTATCAACCACTACCTATACCAAAGAGTCCATGGGAACACATTAGCATGGATTTTGTTTTGGGATTGCCATGTACACAAAGAGGTAATGATTCTATTTATGTTGTGGTGGATAGGTTTTCAAAAATGATTCATTTTATTCCTTGTTAGAAGTCTAGTGATTCTTCACATATAGCTAATTTGTTTTTCAAAGAGGTAGTTTGGTTGCATGGTTTGCCAAAAAGTTTGTCTCTGATAGGGACACTAAGTTTGTTTGTCATTTTTGGCGTACTTTGTGGAAGAAAATGGTAACACAGTTGGGGTTCAATTCAGCTTACCATTCGTAGACTAATGGTCAGATTGAAGTGGTGAACATGAGTTTAGGTAATCTGTTCAGATGTCTTGTAGGTGATAAGCCTAGTCAATGGGATTTGGTGTTGCCACAAGAAAAGTTTTCCTACAACTATTCCATTAGCAGAAGTGCAGGAAAGAGTCCATTTTAGATTGTGTATGGATACAACCCAAGGGGAGTAGATGAATTGAGAGACAATGCAGGCATGAGGAGAAGGAGTCCTGTTGCAGAAGATTTTGCTGCATATATTCAGGAGTTGCATAAGGAGGTGAGAGAGAGTTTGGAGAAAAGTGCCAAGAAGTATAAGGAGAATGTTGATGTACACCGAAGAGTACATGAATTCTAGGTTGGTGATCTGGTAATGGAACATTCGAGGAAGGAAAGGTTCCCATAGGGAACATATAATAAATTGAAGCGGAAGAAGATAACTCCCTGTAGGATCTTAAGGAAGTTTTCATCAAATGCATATGAGATTGAACTTCCAGATGGAGTTGATATTTCCCCAATATTCAATGTTACAGATCTATATTTGTATTATGAAGAGGAAGGCATTGGTTCCTCACATTCACAGGATGCATCAGATTGGTTACTTTAGTTGCTTGAGAAGAAAATGGAAGAGGTAAGTTGATTCCCACATTGCAAGAAGACCAAGAGGAAGGAGTATTGGGAATATTTGGTCAGATGGAAGGACCATGCAACTGATGAAGCTTCATGGATCAATGCAACAGACTTGGTGAATTTTGGGATTCTTATCCCGAATACACCAAAATATTCCTGAGTTGTTCACTCATGGAACATTACATTTAATTGGGGTGTTTGATGCAAGAGCATCCTAGGCGTATTAGCAATCCTCATCACCCAAAAAGATTTGTAACTTTATTTTGTAAATATATTCTTTCAAATTTTGGATTTCTGGTGTGCAGATGAATTGTAGCATCAATTTAATGCATTGTTGAACTATTTAAAATTAATTGTGGATCAAAGAGTGATTTTGGCGGGCTGGTAGGGCTTGTTCTATTTATTTGTGCTCTTAATTGCATGCCTGTAGTGGTCATTTTTTGGACTTGCGGTATCACGGGATAACTCAAGAGTTACTGCTGACCTGCAATGGTTAAGTCTTGAGCTGACAGTATTACGGTGACTAGAGAGGCTGGTGATCATTACTGCTGCTCTACAACATAGCATTTGGAAGCATGTAGTACTATGGGGAACTCATTAAATCGCAACTCCACTATCATCTACATAGGCCGTCACGACATTGTAGGATGATATGTTAATTGTAGATCTTCTCTAAGATCAAGGGTGGATATTTGAATTGGAAATAACGAAAAACCAACGGTCGTATAAGTTTTCATTTTGGCGGCGAGAATAGAGAGATGAGGGATATACAGAATGGGAGCTCGGGTTGAACAAAAAATGAGGATTAGCAGAGATCGAGTTGGGGTAATGCGTGGACAGTACCAGATTTTTGAAGGGGGCATAAAATTGAATTGTTGAAGTATAATTGTAATCTTTTGAATATAAATAAAACCATTGGAGTTCTTGATTCTATTTTTGTGAATTCTTATTTGTTGTATTTAAAATTCCTCTTGTTTTGGAGTAATTGCTGCAAGATCGGTTAGACTGATAAGGCCCACCTTTCTTGACCTGCATCAATATGGCACAAATATTATCATAGAAAAAATTCTTAGTCCCCTTATTGGAAATGATGAGGATCACTGAGAAAAAGAAAAATCCTTAGCCCTAATCAATGATGTTGCAACAAGTACTTTAAATGATAAAGGTCCAATACATGAGAAGGATAACAACTAGGTCACTAGGGCTGAAGTTGATTCAAGTCATGGAATTCTAGAGGTGTACTTGGGTCTTACCTTAACCAAATTTCCATCCCAAGTAGATCCATTCTATGTCACCCTAATGATAAATGACAAATTGGTTAGAAATTTTATGATAGATTTAGATGTATCAACTAATGTGATGCCATTAACTATCATGAACCAATTGGTTCTACATGTAAACAAATCATGTATAAAGTGTTTTACAATAGAATCAAGAGAAGTACTATTCATTGGCATCATGAAAGTTTTCAAGTTCAAACTAGCAACATATCTAGAACAAACATACACTATGAATGCCATAGTGGTTGGCATTCCACCTCAATATGGAATGTTGCTATCAAGAATATGGTCAAGTACGATTGGTGGGATTATGCAAATGGATTCATCTTATTCTCTCATCCCAAATAATGAAAATAATTTCTAATTGTATAGAGAAAAGAGGACTCCTTCAAATGTAGATGATATAAAAGCCAATGAGGAGATATTTTTTTTGTATACTAACCTAGAAAAAATTAGAGTTGAAGCTTTCCAACCTCTATAGGAAAATACAAATTAAATGTCAAAGGAAACACAAGAGGCTACTGATGTAAATGAAGTTTGGTTAATTCACTTTGATGGTGCATTTTCAAAGGATGAATAAAGAGTTGGAGTGATTTTTGTTTCCCCTAATGGTAAGAATTTCAAGTTCTCATTACTCTAAAATTTTAAAATACAAACAATGTAACAAAGTATGAGGTCTCATTAGGATTGAATGTAGCATTGAAACATGGGATCAATAAGCTTAGAATTTTAGGAGATTCAAAATTGATTGTCTCCAAAGTTGGATCAAAGTATGCTTCTAAGAATAAAAGACTTAAAAAATATAAAATTATTGTTTGGGACACAATTGAGATTTTCGATGAATTTTCCATTAATTGGGTGGTGTTGGTGTTTTAATTTTCCCAGCTAAGGCTTTGTAATTCCCTAAGAGGTAGCCAACCTCTATATTCAAGAACTAACAAAGTTAGTGGCCAACTAACGAGATTCAGTCAAATACTGAGATCTCCTACACTTTTGGCTCTGTGAAACCAAGGAGGGTTTTCCTAAGTGTGTTCATAAGAATGTTTTATGACCTGGTAAGAACACTTCTTCTTATAGATACATTCCCCACCAATGCAATTAGATAGAAATTATCCTGGTTGTGGGAAACCAAAGAATAATAACAATTATCTTAAAGCAACGAGACTGAAAATTTAACATAAGATGTGCATCTCCAAAGAGATAAGGTTTGATATTTTAGATTTTTCAGATTTTGAACCACCGTGCTTAGAACTACAACCCTGTACTCTCAAAAAGGAATCTTGAATAAATTACCCAATGCCTCATCCATTGGGCGGGAGTCATACAAAACATAACCTAGATATCATGGACGTATCACCATAATGATTTACACTATGAGATTTTCAGTTATCAAAACAATACTCCTTAAGGAATCCTGAATACAACATCATAAATCTATAGCTCATTTTCAAGCAATTTGATTAACTCATTAAGTTAAAGCAGGAAAATGAAGTACACACTCAAATATACCATTGAAGCTGAATGAATATATCATTAATAAACTCATTCACAACTCATGACATGAAACCAGGAGAGCAATTGTTCTAATAGATTTTCATTTATTGCTTCAATATCTTCTATTACATAAGCAGAGCCTGCTTGTTTTATAATATTCCTACCCCAGAAAAGACATACTAGGTAATACCTTCAAAAAAACCTACAGTAAACAAACTGACTATATACATACTAAGCCTCAGGACCCAAAAAATCAGACCATAACAATGAGTCATAAAATATCCTTTATAGAACAGGAGAGCGACAAGCATCAGGCTCCATTGTTAATTTCAAAATGAATTTAATTCTAATGAAATGAAATTCGAATTCACATTCCAAAAATATTTTTCATCATTAGAAATAACAATACATAATCTGAGGAATCAAAACGGTTACACCCAGTAACCAGTCGGAGAAAAAATAAAAGAGTGCCATGCACATGCACGTCTCCATCCAAAAGACGAACCACTAGAACAACACCACCCACGAGCAACACACACCACCCACCAACAATCATTTAACCAACACACGACCCCGGTACAGGCGACTGCTTATAGTTCTCGCTTTAGTTTGAAGCGAGACCATTCTTTTTTTCCCATCCACACCAGCACTAGTCCCAACAACACGGCATGGTGCCATTGCAGTTATTGGTGAAACTACAAGGACCTCCTCGTCGACACCTATGAGCTCAGTCATGGCCACAAGATAGCAATGATAGTCTGAGTCAGTCTCAAACCCATCACCACCAGAGCTCGAAGAGAGCACCACAGGAGAATTGCAGCGCCCAAACCGCTTGCACACACCTCAGACACTCGCTTCACAAGCACTAGGAACAAGTTATTCCTCTTTGCACTATGAATTCCTCGCGCCCACTCTAACACTTCGACGCACCTCAAACTTATCCATTAAATATGCGAAGCTCGAAACTACAAACAAATCCACTACCTACAAACAAATCAACTCAAAATGCAATGATAGTATTGAGCAATTTAGCAGGTATTTATAGAGTAAAATGGTGCAGGGATTATTAATTACCCAAATGCTTGTACGAGCACGCGAGTGATTAGTGGATGATGTTTCCACAACAAAATTATTCCAAGCGTACAACCCATCATTGTATTTATCAGGAGGATACCACTTGCACGCAAGGAAATCAAGAGAAAATCCATTGAAAAACCTGTGCCATTAATGAAAACAAGTTGCAGAGTGTAAAATATCCTCACACAGATGAACAGTAACCCTTTGAATTTGAACTGTTGATGTGGAACAGACCTGGCAAGTTAGATGAAAAAGATTGAGTCAATGATCGTTGAAAATCCACATCACCGCCTGAGAAAAACCACAACAAATCACAGCCCACGAAAACAGGAGGTTGCGATTGGGCAGCAGGCCCCACCTAGCCCTGTTGTTCCAAGAGCTAGGCCATGTGTCACCATTTTGCAAACCTCACGGTACTTTGGGAACATTTACTCTGATCATGCGAGGCTTGCGAGGGACGGTCATCATTAATCCTTGTCATTAAATTCCCACTGGTGAAATGATGCCCATTTGTCACTGCTTGCGCATTGGGAAAAGGCCCCACTCCTCCGTATATGACATATGACAACATCTTGCACACCTCGCACCACCTAAGTGACATCAGCAGGAAAACCTACGAGGTTATGAGAATGGTCGGATTAAAATCCGTGTCCGAATGGTTAAGCTTGTATAAAACAAATATAATATACTGGTGGGGCCTGTCGGAAAAAACCCTCGGCGACATAAACATTTAGGCCCAAGTGGAAAATAGGAGACCGATAGGTCGAGTGAAAAGGGGCCGGTAAAAGCACGAAGGAAAGGCTCAGTCAGATGACTTAAGTGACCGATAATCCTCAATAGCAAGTCAATGTTAAAATATAATGCAAGGGCTTTAAAAGATACCAATTAATCTTTCATGAGTGATCAAAACCCTAAACCAAAAAATCAGACCTCCAATCTATTAAAAGTAACCATTCATGCCCAATTTAGGCAGAATTTTGACAAATTTTGAAAGTCCCATCAGTGGCTCCGACAGGGGATGTATGCCTCCTGCGGGCATAGCAAGAATCTAGAATCTTTGGTTTTGCATATGAGACTATTGAGTCACACAATTGCCTTGATGAATGTTCTACCATGATTGTCAATTGTAACTTGTGTATATCCAACTTGGTGGCCCCAGGTCACCAAACAAGAGAAATCAAATTTTACCCTTGTCAAAAACAAAATTCTCTGTTACCTAGAGTAAACCATGTTTGCAAATTTCACCTCTTGATGCTTCAAAGTTATTGGAGTAATCAGTATGCTTGAAAGTATCATAATGTTTACTAATACTCCCATGCATTTGATTTGTCAGCACTCTATGTTCAAACGTTAACTGTAACACATGACCATAATGACATTTTACCTTACCTTGCACCTGGTCATACTTCATAGAATGCTTACTCAATTGAGCTGAGAAGTGGAAACATTCATAACTTATCTGGCCTGCAACATCACACATCTAGGCATTATCATCAACTTGTACATAGAACTGAAAACTTTCATATAAAACTGTGTGCATGTTACACATACCCTCATAGTATAACAAGGTGGACACATAACTCGGGGAATCCTCAGCCAGGTGCTTTCCACATAAGCTTGGTTGCCAACACCTATTTTTAGATGTTTTGTAACACATCCTGATACCACAGAGGTGGACAATATAAGTTACATCTTTTTCCAAGGAATGTGTAAACACATTCATCTCAGGCCCCTCAGTATACATCCCTTCCTGCAATCCTTCATCTATTCCCAAATGAAAAACCTCAAAAATAGAGTCAAACACATCAATCTCAACATGGGAAATAGAGAAACAACAGTATGCACCGACCTCCTTGTGTTCAACACCACCTGCTGTATGTGTTAATTTATAAGTGAAAATCTCAGCACAAGCTGAAAACTTTTCACCAACAATATCAATGTCAGAAGGTAACAACAAATCAATCTCAACTTCATACAAACAATCAGGAAAATCAATATTACCAATATTTTTATCAATATGTTGGTTATCTCTAGTACTATTCTTTTGATCACACACCTCATTGTCCTCAAGTTCCTCAACATTGATACAACAAACTTGTTCCATTGCTAGTATACTTGGAGTATACTCTAAACATTTATCATTTGAAAGTTGTTTCTTCATTTGGAAACAAGTAAAATCACGAGGTTCCACATTTCCATACAACTCTGGTAAGAGAAGAGGCTCAACTCCATCCTCAGTAATGCAATCATCACTTCTAAAATCACAATCACTAGCCTGTAACAAAATCTCAGTGACGAGCATTATGTGGATTCACTCTGAGAGGGGGGGGGGGGGTGAATCAGAGTGGAGTAATTTTAACTTTTAACTTTGAAAGAATAATGAAACTTTTACTCATTTAACCCAAAGTGACAGATTTGTGTAAGCAAGTTAACATTAACACTTTAGATCAGATTGACATGAGACTTGACTAACATTTACAATCCATATTAAAAGCATCATATGATATTGTTCATTTAAAGATTTATGAACAATCTTGATGGACTTTATCAACAAAACTATAAAACTTCATAATATACAACTTTGACTTGCTTTTGATGAACTTTTGAGCATTCATATAATGAGCACAAAATGGAGAAGTTAATTCACTTTATGAAAGATATTTTGCATCAGATTTGCACCATCTAAATTTGCATGATAGACTTGAGAAAATTGAATTTAAAACTTTAAACAACCTTAAAGTATCAGAGCATTGACCAACAAAATGAACACAATAACATAAATGACTGAAAGAAAGAGTATGGAAGATAAACATAAATCACACAAATGAGAGACACAAAAATTGCCGAGTGGAAAGCCCTCCTGGGGTAGAAAAACCACTCCTAAACTGCCTTACTGGCTTAATTTCAAAACCATTGCTTACAATGCCTTATAGGTTGATTTCTGAGTGCCAACCCCTCATTTAGAGACACCAATCTCAAGGAGCACCAACCTCTTTTCTGATTTCAGTAAATCACACAATGATACAAAGGATCTCTCTATTTTTCTCTTATCTATCAAGTGCCTCTTGACAGACAATATCTAAAATCCTCAAAGTTCCCAAAATGAACTTTTAAAATTTCAGCCATTGTCAAGCCTTAAGTCAACTTGATTATCAACTCATATTTCAGATTTTCAATCTCAGAGCTCAACATTTTTCAATACAATCACTGTGATGTACTCACACTAGTTTTTCCCTTTTTCTATTATACTTTTCTTATTGTTCTACACTTCTTATCAAACTGTATTACCAATGGTGTGTACAACTTTCTTTTTCTCTCACTATATTTCATACATTTTTCATGATATAGTTCAAAAATAGTTAACCCACTGTATTTTCCAAATTTTTAGCTCAAAGGATGAAACCCTATATCTCATGCAAAAAAACTTATATTTTGCACTACTATTATCTTTTGTCTTTTTTGGTTTTTCAGTAATGATCAAACCCTAATCTCTCTATTTTCCTCTTTTTACATTTTACATCATTACAATCCATGGAGAGTTACAACAGTTGCTCATTTTTCACTTTCAAAGAATTACTCAAAGATAATTTTCAGGTTACAATGCTACTATCAAGCAATAGTTCCAGATGTTATTGCGATCATGAGGGAAGGATCAATCTGAATAAGGTCTTCTAACAGGAGTATTGAAGCATTATGCAAATATAGAAGGCAAACTGAAACCTGTCCTCTCAAACAGCCTGCACAAGCAGTGCTAAAACCAAAACAACATAAGATCTACATAAACCATAAACCATAGCCACTCAAACAATTGCTATATTAAAGTAACCGACATCTCAATGTAGTGAAACCAAAATCATAAAATGGTGCATTCAAGACAAGTTACCAATGACTCCAAGTGTGAAACTGAGAAGATTCTTTAGGCTTCATGATTACCCACAACCCAAAAATACCATTCTTTAAAACTGATACGGTAACACTATTGAAATGTAATTCTAAGCATGTGAAATCATTATAGTTTTGAATGGGGACAAAGAATAAACCAAATCTTCAACTTCCATGTAGAAGCAAACACTTATCCCTTATTAGCCTTGCCAATAAAGGTAACGGTTCTCCAACGATAAATAGATGAATACTTGTGAAGACCATAAATAAATTTTCCATGAGAAATTTACCAGATCTATGAAGTAACTGAGCAGCCTGAGCTCCTTCCTCATTTGAGCTCTTACCCGATGGTAGGAGACTGACAGGTGAATCAACCATTGTCATGGTCTTCCAATCTTTCCTATACGCTGTCAAAGATTAGTAAGCCAGTGAGTGCAAAGAAACGACTGAGGACAAGATTCCATGGTGGCGGCTAGTGTAGGGTTCCAAAAATGTGAATAGTGAGAAGCGAAAATTAATGACCTAAAATTACAAATAAACCAACACACGAATTCATTTCTCCACTGTGCTACCACAACGTTCATTCTGTTCACCCACGATATAGCGGTGACTAGCATTGACTGTTACCGCTTCCTTACCGCTCAACCGCAATCTCCCTTCGGACTACCCGTGGTATAGTGGTAGTTGCCTTACATTCCGCTAACCACTTCCACCACACTACCGTGGTCACCCTTCTGACTACCTGTGGTATAGCGGTAGCATTCTTGCATGCTACTAGCCACTTCCTCCGCACTATCGTGGTCACCCTTCTGACTACCCGCGGTATAGCGGTAGTTGTCTTGCATGCCGCTAACAGTTTCCAAGACAGTAAAAACCAAGTCACTTCCAATGTGGCAATTAAAAATAATCAGACCATATACCTATTGTCGGCCTTGAGGCCAAATTAATTATCAATCATTAGACCCGATTCTAGTGAAAATAAGAGATCAATTTAAATACCGCTACCCAAGGTCGATTTTCCTCATAAATATTGAATGGCATTTAATGTCCAATGTCAAATACTTTCCAAAGCCTTGTGAAGTCAAATGAAGGCTAAAAACATGCTAAGTTCACAATGCCATTCTACCATGCCAATTACCATAAACCAAATGTCCATGACACAATATTTTATGACATATGCCCAAACCATTATCAGTTGGTTAAGGAAACCCGATAGGGTTTTCTTAAAACATGAAAACCACCTGCATTTTATAACTCAAGCACCAAGAACCAGAGAGAATTAACTTGTAACCAAGTTTGCTACACATGAAACCAAATAAAAAATGTGCCAATCAAATGCCATAATAAGTCCAGATTGAGAAATTCTTCCAAGGCACTAATCCAGGGCAGTTTGGACATCAAGTACAAATGCCACAAAAGAAGTAAACACATTACATTCAGGATAAGGAAAAACAATGGGTGTCTCACTTAATCCTTCATCACTTTTCCCCTCAAATTCTTGTGCAATTATCCAACTTTCTTCAAAAGGGAAAACATTATCTTCATTTTGTGTAGATATACCCTTGGCTTATTTTGCAATCTCTATGCATTTAAAGACTTGGGCCAAGTTAGTAGGTTTCAATTCTTTTGGAAAAGCACTCAACCCCGGTTCATAAAGTTCACAAAACAAATCAATGCATTCAAAGTCATTAGGTCCGAGACCTCTAGAAATTTGTATTAAGGCATCCAAAAATCTCAAGAAAAACTCATATGGTGATTCTTCCTCTTGTCTCTTCATCTCATACAATTTTAGCACAAAAGAAGTTTGATCATCACCATTCAATTTGGAATGGCTTTCAACTTGGATCTCATCATCATCACACTGTAATGGTGGAGATATTCTTGTTTTCAAAGCATTCTTGTCATAATCAGTGTTCTGTGTAGCCAACTCTGAAATTCTACTAGTATGAGCTAGGCCAAGGTAATCAATACTTGCAGCCAGATACCCTTTCATCATTGAGTATTTCATGTTGTACTCAATCTCCATAGCCATCTGATATGCTTGGTGCAGGTTTGTAATCTCTTTATCTATTAATAGGTAACCCATCCTTTTGTTAAAAGCACCAAGATATACAACCAAGCATTCAACCTCACTTGGTCTTATTTCTCTAGGGATTTCTCTTAAAGCTCTTGAAAATCTAAGATTAAAATACGAGACTAGCTCATCTTCTTTTATGTGGATTCTCATAAAACCTTTTCTTAATATGTTGGGATTGACTCTTTCACCAAATTGTTCAATAAAAACTATCACCAACTAATTCCATGAGTTAATAGCATAGGCGGGTAAATATGAAAACCAATCCTTGACATCACCCCTTAAGGATTGTATAAACAACTTCATAATAACATCCTCATGACTAATTTCATAATCCCCCATTACATCTACAAAATCTTGTAGATGCTTAGAGGCAGATTTTGCACTTGGCCCGATGTATTTAGGAAAATACTTCCTAATCTTCTTAGGAATTAGATTAGGGTAACCACTAACATCTCTTAAAATAAAAGACATATACCTTTGAGTTACAAAACCCCCTAAAGGGCTTAATGAAACTTGTTCCATTTGCATGTTTATGTCTGAATTCTCATATGGGAAACTTCTTATACCCATTTAAAATTTGTCAAAACAATACATGTTTATCAAACATATCATTTACCATTTCAACCATGATTCCATCAGTGATTGAAATTATTATTCCTTGCTATCAAAAATATGATACAACATAAACATGTTTCACAAGTACTTTTACATATCGCATCATTAGAAGTATGGAAAATCTAATCATTGTTCCTTTCTTGATGTTAGAACATCTAATTTGGAACCATTTTCATCCTTAATTAGAAACACCACTCACAATTAGAATAGTGAATTGTTTAGATTTGATAAAAATACCTGGTAATTTTAGTAGCAGTTGTTAATCTTCTTTCTCTGACTATAAATATCACAGATCTGGGACTTTTCCTTCATATATCAATTGGTTCTTCAAACAGAGTCGCCACCTCTTCAACAAAGGACTAAATTTGAAAAGAATATGAAATTCCTTTTCAAAGCTTTTCACATTCTAGATCTTTATCCACAACAGAGTCATACCTCAAATATTCTAACACCATATTGCTACCAATCTCTTTCAAATCCATAATCCATCACCATTCAAAATTAACATTTAGATCTGTTAGAAACCAAGATCACCTGCAAAAGACATGCAAAACCAAAGAAGATGTTCTGTAAACCTCAAAGTAAAAATACATTATTAGAATTTAAAATTATTACAAAGAGATCAATCCTTATGAAGGAGATCAAGAAACCCTAAAAGAGAAACCCTAAAAGATAAACCCTAAATGAAACCCTAGTGTGCACACTTAATAATTAATAAATAATTATTAATGTGCCTAAGTTTAGCTTAAGCAACTAAAGGAATAAGTGACTTAATTAATTAACCAGTATGATATAATTAATTAAGCATAATAACTTATTACTCTAATACCCCCCCTTAAGATGAACTTAGGAAGAAGCTAAAACACTAGAAGAAGATGCATGCAAGAAAAGATGGGTCCCGACAAGTAGGCCTGATCAGGTACCCATTTACAAATGCAAGAAAGAGGTAGAGAAGGAAAACCTAGTGGGAAAAACCCCCTTACAATGATATGACATGCTGCAAAGAAGCACTGGAAGAACACTGTAGAGTAACACTGGAACCAAAATCTGGCAAGCAAGGAAAGATACTTCTATCTACTACTAAAACCAGATGAGAGTCACTGATTGACTCAATGAATCATTATAGAAGCAATAGCAGACCCGATGCCTCAGAACACTCGAAAACTCCAAACAGGAACAACCTTGGAATCTATGAAGCAGCAGTTGATTATTGAATGATGTCTTACTGAAAACGAAGTGCAAAGATGGAAGTTGCACCCTCCCAACTGCGAAAACATCCAAGTAATATCCAAACAACCCATCAAGCCAAATCTGGACTAAGCAATCAACTAGGGACAGATACAGAAAAAGTGCATGGACAGCAACATAGAGCTCCTCAACACCATTCCAACGCTGCAAAGATAGCAAAAATTGAAGATCGTGGCAAAAAGTTTTGATCTCAAAAGCATAAAATAAACATCTAAATTCAAACAGTAATAAATATAGTAAAATAGGAAAATGCTGTAAAATAAACTACACCAAATGAAAGCACTTGGAACCAGCTTTCCAATGATATCTCATTTGCCCAATTTTGATACCGTATGCCCAAGTTATGCCAAAAACAAAAAAATTGCTCTTTTAGGGAAAATTAGGGCTAGGAGGGGGCAAAGAGGCCGTACAGCCGCTGATGTCATGCTGATGTCATCAATTCATGAGCAAAAATTTGATGGCCATCTGGCCGTCGCCCTAAAAATCCCCCCCCCCCCCTACATAAAAAATTATGATAGAGCCCCTGGTCGCTGATATGACCAGGGGCTGGGTGCTGAGATTGGCCAGTGGCCAGGCGCATAGCTCCTAGTCCCCCATAAGACCGCAGCTAGAGCTGAAGAGGCCGGGGGTGGGGCGCATAGCACCCGGTCCCCCATATGACCAGAGCAAGCAGGAGGGGGCCTGTGAGGGCTGCAATGGAGTGGCAGAGGTAGGGGGAGCCATCGACGGTGGTGGCTGCTAGGTGGCCGCTCGACAATAGACCCCTTTTGCACTGGAGGCACCGCACAAAAACCAAAAAACTCTATTTTAAAATATTTTTTTTTGAAGTTCGTGCCTTAGAATGCATGCTGGGGAGGCCGTACGACCTCCTTGGCAAATTATTTTTGCCTTCTGGATCAACTTCACCAAAATCAACCAAACGACAAGCATTCCTAAGGTTTTGAGGCGCTGCAAACACGATGGTGACGTTTGTTTGAGCCCATAGTGTCCCAAAAAATTGGCTACCCCCAGATCTTGCAAAAAAGATGCCTATGGAAACCCTTGCACTTGAAACTCACTAAGAGGCCATATCTTCAAATCACGAACATGCAGCAGTAGGTCTGGAGCTCTGATACCATGTTAGAAACCAAGATCACCTGCATGCAATTACCTGTCACATGCAAAAGATAAGCAGAACCAAAGAAGATGTTCTTTAAACCTCAAAGTAAAAATGCATTATTAGAATCTCAAATTATTACAAAGATCAATCCTTATGAAGGAAATCAAGAAACCCTAAAAGGGAAACCCTAAAAGGGAAACCCTAAATGAAACCCTAGTGTGCACACTTAATAATTAATAAATAATTATTAATGTGCCTAAGTTTAGCTTATCAACTAAAGGAATAAATAAAAAAAATTGCATTATTGGAATCTCAAATTATTACAAAGAAATCAATCCTTATGAAGGAGATCAAGAAACCCTAAAAGGGAAACCCTAAATGAAACCCTAGTGTGCACATTTAATAATTAATAAATAATTATTAATGTGCCTAAGTTTAGCTTAAGCAACTAAAGGAATAAGTGACTTAATTAATTAACTAGTATGATATAATTAATTAAGCATAATAACTTATTACTCTAACAAGATCCACTAAACAAATGATTCTAGATAGCCGCCTCCAACTGTTGTGGTTTCTCTTTTCTCTTTTTCTTTTAAATTTCTCAAAAGTTCTCCCCAATAAAACCACCATTCAACTAATGATTCAGGCAGAGAGCCTATTCCATTGAGTTTAACCTTTAAGGTTACAAGTAATATGTCAGTTATTATAATGAAATTTATAATAGGACTGTCTGCACCAAACTCCCGAGTCCTTTTCCAACGGAACCCCACAGATCATAGGATTTTCAAGTTCATTTTAACAACCTCTTCCTTCTAGGGATGAAAAATGTTCACTATTTAAAATCAGAATGACAAATAATTTGAATCTATGCAATGACTCTAAAGGCTAGATTCTGCAATCAGAATTTTAACAATTTCTCCCCAACAGAGTCGCCATTCTGTTGGTGACTCGAATGAGAAAAATAATTCAATAATTTTCAACCTCTGGTTACAGAAATAATTCAAAACTATTTTTTGGAATGTGAATTCGAATTTCATTTCATTGGAAATGCAATTCATTTTGAAATTAACAATGGAGCCCGATGCTTGTTGTTCTCTTGTTCTATAAAAGATTTTTTATGACTCATTGTTATGGTCAGATTTTCTGTGTCCGGAGGCTTAGTATATATACAATCAGTTTGTTTACTGTAGGTTTTTTGAAGGTATTAACTAGTATGTCTTTTCTGGGGTAGGAATATTATAAAACAAGCATGCTCTGCTTATGTAATGAAAGATAATTGAAGCAATAAATGAAAATATATTAGAAAAATTGCTCTCTTGGTTTCATGTCATGAGTTGTGAATGAGTTTATTAATGATATATTCATTCAGCTTCAATGGTATATTTGAGTGTGTACTTCATTTTCCTACTTTAACTTAATGAGTTAATCAAATTTCTTGAAAATGAGTTACAAATTTATGATGTTGTATTCAGGATTCCTTAAGGATTATTGTTTTGATAACTGAAAATCTCATAGTGTAAATCATTATGGTGATACGTTCATGATATCTGGGTTATGTTTTGTATATTGTTATTTCTAATGATGAGGAATATTTTTTGGAATGTGAATTCAAATTTCATCTCATTAGAAATGAAACTCATTTTGAAATTAACAATGGAGCCTGATGCTTGTTGCTCTCCTGTTCTATAAAGGAGATTTTACGGTTCATTGTTATGGTCAGATTTTCTGTGTCCAGAGGCTTAGTATATATACATTCATTTCGTTTATTGTAGGTTTTTTGAAGGTATTAACTAGTATGTCTTTTTTGGGGTAGGAATATTATAAAACAAGCAGGCTCTGCTTATGTAATGAAAGATAATTGAAGCAATAAATGAAAATATATTAGAACAATTGCTCTCCTGGTTTCATGTCATGAGTTGTGAAATTCGAATTCACAATCCAAAAAGTAGTTTTGAATTATTTCTGTAACCAAAGGTTGAAAATTATTGAATTATTTTTCCCATCCGAGTCACCAACAGAATGGCGACTCTGCTTGGCAGAATTTGTTAAAATTCTGATTGCAAGATAATGACATGAATTCACCGGTAACCCTCAATAGCAAGTAACAAACAATGAGGCTTAGTAATGAAATTCAAATTCACAACTCATGACATGAAACCAAGAGAGAAATTATTCTAATAGATTTTCATTTATTGCTTCAATATCTTTTATTACATAAGAAGAGCCTGCTTGTTTTATAATGTTCTTGCCTCTGAAAAGACATAATAGTTAATACCTTCAAAAAATCCTATAGTAAACAAAATGACTGTATACATACTAAGCCTCATGACCCAAAAAATCTAACCATAACAATGAGCTGTAAAATATCCTTTATAGAACATGAGAGCAACAAGCATCGGGCTTCATTGTTAATTTCAAAATGAATTTCACTATAACAAAATTAAATTCGAATTCACATTCCAAAAATATTCCTCATCATTAGAAATAACAATACACGATCCGAGGAATAAAAATGGTTACACCCAGTAACCATTCGGAGAAAAACAAAAGAGCATGCCACACACGCACATGTCCCCATCCAAAAGATGAACCACCGAAACAACACCACCCACGAGCAACACACACCACCCACCATCAATCATTTAGCCAACACATGGCCCTGGTACAGGCGATCGCTTCTGGTTCTTGCTTCAGTTTGAAGCGAGACCATTCTCTTTTTCCCATCCACACCAACACTAGTCCCAACAATACGATACGGTGCCATTGCGGTTATTGGTGAAATTGCAAGGAATTCCTCATCGACACCCATGAGATCGGTCATGGCCGCAAGATAGCAATGATAGTCTGAGTCAGTCTCAGATCCATCACCACCAGAACTCGAAGAGAGCACGACAGGGGAATTGCAACACCCAAACCGCTTGCCCACACCTCAGGCACTCGCTTTAGGAGCACTAGGCACTCGCTTTAGGAGCACTAGGAATAGGTTGTTCCTTTTTGCACCACAAATTCCTTGTGCCCAATGTAGCACTTTGGCACACCTCAGACTTATATATTAAAGATGCGAAGCTCGAAACTAGAAACAAACCCACTACCTGGAAATAGATCAACTCAAAATGCAATGATAATACTGAGCAATTTAGTAGGTATTTATAGAGTAAAATGGTATAGGGAATATTAATTGCCCAAATGCTTGTACGAGCATGCGAGCAATTAGTGGCTGATGTTGCCACCACAAAATTATTTGAGGTGTACAACCCATCATTGTATTTATCAGGAGGATATTGCTCGTACACAAGGAAATCATGATAAAATCTACTGAAAAACCCGTGCCATTAATGAAAACAAGTTGCAGAGCACAAAAAATCCTCACACGGATGAACAATAACCCTTCGAATTTGAACCGTTGATGTGGAACAGACTTGGCAAGTCAGATGACTCAGATCAAGTCAATGATCGTTGAAAATCCACATCACCGCCTAGGAAAAACCACAACCAATCACAGCCCATGAAAACAAGAGGTCGTGATTGGGCAGCAGGCCCCACCTAGCCCCGTTGTTCCAAGAGCCAAGCCACGTGTCACCATTTCGCAAACCTCGCGGTACTTTGGTAACATTTAATCTGATCGTGTGAGGGCTGTGAGGGACGGTCATCATTAATCCTTGTCATTAAATTCCCACTGGTGAAATGATGCCCACTTGTCACTACTGGCGCATCGGGAAAAGGCCCCACTCCTCTGTATATGATAGATGGCGGCATTTCGCACATCTCACACCACCTAAGTGACATCAATAGGAAAACTTGTGAGGTTCGCGAGGAACGATCCAGATCAAAACCCGTGATCGAACGGTTCACCAAGTTGTATAAAACAAATATAATTACTAGTGGGGCCTACTGGAAAAAACCCTCGACTGCATAAACATTTAGGCCCAAGTGGAAAATAGGAGACCGATAGGTCGGGTGAAAAGGGGCTAGTAAAAGCACGAAGGAAAGGCTAAGTCAGATGACTTAAGTGACCAGTAACCCTCAATAGCAAGTCAACGTTAAAATATAATGTGAGGGTTTTAAAAGATACCAATCAATCTTTCATGAGTGATCAAAACCCTAAACCAAAATATCAGACCTCTAGTCTATTAAAAGTAACCAGTCATGCCCAATTTAGGTAGAATTTTGACAAATTTTAAAAGTCCCATCAGGTGGAAAGAGAAAAGAATGTAATAGTATATTTCTTGGCCAAAATTACCATTAGGACAAAAGAAACTACCTTGGTTGTGTTAGAATTAAGGTTCCATCCACTTTGTAAATCCTATGTCATGGTTCCAACATCCTTGGAAAGTGTCTCTAGGCACTTAGGGTGTATTGGAAAATATTTTGTAATATTAATTCTCGCCATTGTTTGTATTATATATTCATAAGGGGCAATGGGTTCCATTAGCAACGGTAAATGTAAGTTGTGGACATAAATATTTAATATTATTTTCCCCACATGTGGATGCCTAGAATGAGATAATAAATGATAAGGAAAAGGACAAAAGAGTGACTATTGGGATTTTACAAGTGGGAGTTTGGAATGAGGAAATAGGCGTTTCTTGGAATTCCATCATTTATTACATTTAATGTAATGTTTATCTCCCAAGTTTGGGTGCCCAAGTTGGGGGGGAATTATTGGAGCCAAAATTGGCATCCTTTTGCATTTCAAAGAGGTAATCCAAGGGTTGGGGATGTTTGTAATGAAGGGTCATATGTGGGAGACTTATTTGGGGCTTAAGATGCCTTCAAAAATCTATAAATTTAGCCTCTTAGATGTAGAAAATATGAACAATAATTGAATGTAGAGTTACATTGCAGGTACAAGGATAAGTTGAGGCATAAGGAGGTTGTTCATAGGTACACAGGTTCTATCATGTTGGAGGCGAAGAGGATAATGAAAGTGATTGTACATTGTAATATCATATTTTTGAAGATAATATATACTTGGCCTCTCTTCTTGGTGGATATTTTTCTCGCAAGGGTTTCTCCATTTAAATCTTGTGTTTTGTGATGCTCTTGTGTTACTGATTTGTGCCTCTTTGCTGCTACATTATTGTGATATTATTATTTATATATTGATGTTATAAATTCACATAAGATGGTGTTAATAAGCATGATATATTGGATGATTTTTAACATCATAAATAAGATGCATCTAATCATGGTAATTCCATATTAAGGCAACTAAATTTTAGATTTGCATATAAGTTTCAAATTTTCATGTTGATGTAGTTTCTTAAATTGGTCATTGGAATAGAAGTCCTATTAGTGGAAATAACTACAACCTAATGGGAAGAATCCAAAGGAGTAGTAGAGATATCCATCGAGAGGGAAGTAGAATCAATGGTCAAATAGTTGGAAAATGCATCACACCACCAAGTAGAAGACTTCACACTCCTATGACGAGGATGAAGACACTCAGAACCTAGGTGACAAGTCTATAAATTCAGCCTCTTGGATGTAGAAAATACGAGCAACAATTGAATGTAGAGTTTCATTGTAGGTACATGGATAGGTTGAGGCATAAGGAGGTTGTTCACAGTTGCATAGGTGCTTCCATATTGGAGGTAAAGAGGATAATGGAAGTGATTGTATTACAATCTCATTTGTTTGAAGATAATGTATAATTGGCCTCTCTTATTGGTAAATTTTTTTTCCCAAAATGGTTTCTCCATGTAAATCTTGTGTTATGTGATGCTCTTAAGTTGTTGATTTGTGATTGATTGTTGCTATCTTATGGTGATATTATTTATATATTGTTGTTATAAATTCACATAATATGGTGTTAATAAGCATGACATGTTGGTTGTTTTTCAACATCATAAAGAAGATGGATCTAATCATGGTAATTTCATATTAAGAGAACTTAATTTCATATTTTCATATAAGTTTCAAATTTTCATGGTGTTGTAGTCACTTGAATTGGTCATTGGAATAAAAGAAGTCCTATTAGTGGAAATAACATCAAAAACCTAATGGGAAGACTCCAAAGGAGTAGTAGAACTATCTATTGAGAGAGAAGTAGAATCCATAGTCAAATGGTTGGAAAAGACATCACACCACCAAGTAGAAGACTTCACACTCCTATGACAAGGACGAAGACACTCAAAATCTAGGTGACTGATGGCAAAGTACTATATGCATCAAAATAGAAGGTTCTCTTAGTCAAGTGGTACAAACCAATTCTTGTCTTACAACATCAAAATGACCTCTCCATGAAGAGTCTTGGAGGTTTCTAAGACCACTAAAATATGAGAATAGGTTGAGTGACCAATGTTTGTTGAGATAGTGTCCACCTTAAAAATTTCCCAATTGTGTTACCAAAATCCTCAAATAAATTTCCCGAGGATATTAATGAATTTGATCATGTGGGCATTGAATATTTTCCATACCACATGTGAGTTTTGATGGTTTTGGTTTTGGGAAACCATTTATGGTTTTTCCTCTTTCCTTTTCTATAAATTATATGCCTTAGATAATTGTACCATGGGTGTTTGTAAGATTACTATTTTTACACTTTTGGAATGCTAGATCAAATTTAGGAGAGGATTTGGATGTATTATATATTAACACATTATTATTGGATTAATAAAAACTTATTATCTCTTTGGTGACAATTTTTGTTCTTGAAAGGCTTTAATATCCATGCACATCTAGTTTTATGGTTTTTATTTTATGATTTTATTTATTTTAATTATTGATTACATGTTTCTCCATATTAATTTTATAGTTATTACATAATACTTTAATCGTTATTTTAGATTTGTCAGTATATGCAGTTGTTTTCATTGTATTAGTTTATTTGGTTATATCAACGTTCCATAAGCAAGATGGAAAATTGAGGTAGAGAGTAGAAATATGAATGTAAGGTTGAGTGAAGGGTACTTGGGAAGGGTAGGGGTGGTAGGTAGGAAGTAGGGTGAAGTGAGGGAAGTGATAAGAGCGAATGGGAGGTTGAGAAAAGTCAAGAAATGATGGATTAGTAGGTAAAGTATGGGCATATAAGGGAGGTAGGAAAGTGGAGTAGGAAATAACATGATGGTTAGGTAAGTGATGGGGAAAAATGAAAGGAACAATAAATGAGGCCAAAATAGATAAGATATGAATGAAAGTTTTAGGAAGAGAAAGAGATAGTTGAGATTGGGAAGAGTGGATAGGGTGAAAAATGGAAGAAGAAAGAGGGGAGAAATAGGATGTGGTTAAGGAGGATGGTTTGGGAGAGAGTGTGACCTTGTTAACAACATGGACAATGGGTTAGATAATTTAAATGCTTGAAGTGTGAGAAACTAGCATAATACAAAAAGAATCAATAAGGGATGGAGGTTTTTTTAAAAAATTTTAATACAATTGTAGGGGACATAATGGCTAATGTGGCCAAAAAAATTAGGGAAATAAGTCTTGATATTTTTTTATAATGGTTATAAATTGAAGGTAAATGGTGGACGTGGGGTTTAGGAAAGGACTGAGAAGGGGATAATAAGATAATGAAGAGGGAATGAACTAAAATCATAAGGGTGGGTGGTTGCATATTAGGGAAGGTGGAGTTGGATAAACATAAGATAATGTAAAGGAAATAAGAAGGAAATGATTGGGAAGGGAAGGAAGGTGATATAAAAGGATGGTGTGGTGAAAGAGGGAATGGGGGTTGGAAATGTGATGAAACAATCAAGAAAATAAGTTGAAAGCAAGATGATACAAATGTGAAATTATTGAGAAGGTGAAAATTTTCTGATTTTGGTGTTGTATTGAGTGTGTGTGTTGTTCTGAGTTAAGTGTAATTTAGATGGGTGGAAAATATATGAGAGAAAATGTTCATAAAGGGATGTTAAGGATTGTGAAGTGAATACAAAGTGTGCTTAGGTATCATTGTAGAAAGGTTATAGTGGATAATTTGGTAAAAGAAGGTGGTAGATGTTGGGATTGGTTTGGTTATGTTTGATTTAGAATAATTTTGCAAGAAGGTTGTTTAACTAGAATCTTAAGGTAAATAAAAGTTAATGGAAAATAAGAACCTTATCTAATAGATATTATTTAAATGATAAAGATGTGCTTAATCTACCAATAAAATAGTATTATCTATAGATAATGATAATAAGTTAAATTTGATTTGACTTCAGTAAATTAAACAACTGTAATTGAGATTGCACAAGAAACTAGTATTGAAAGAGAGTAAGAATTGATAAAATTGGCTCTAGAATAATTTTAGAAGATTGGAGAAGTATAAATAAGCTAATTGGAAGACTTTGGATGTGCAAAATTCCATTCTACAAAAATATTACATGGGTGTATCTAGATTCTTGTATTAGTGATCTCTATAGGGAACTCATGTTTGAAGGTAATATTCACGTCTAAAGGGAAAAAATCATGTCTAAAGAGGTTCTCATATCTAAACCAACATGTTTGTATCCTGTGTGTAAATGTTGGTGTCTAATGTTAAATGTTGTCTATACTTTTGTATAATTTTCATACCTATTATCGTAACTTGCATAGATGGTAGAAAGGGAAATTTTTATAAAGGAACGGAGTATTTGTGCATAGGAAACTTTTAGGACTTTCCTTAGTCAAGTCCCTATTTGACATGTTTCATCATGTGGCTGGTGGGTTTTGATATTTTGTGATCCTAGATGTGTAGGTGGTGTAGCAATGATGATCTTGTAAATGCAACATGTGAAGGTGTTGAGTGATAAATGTAGAATGGATGAGATAATCCCTTTCGAAAAATGGAAAGTTACCATAAATATATGTGTTCGATGTCGATTTATTATTAGAAAAATTAGTAAAGTTAGGGTTGGAAAAGGAGTTCAATATTATCAAGAAATGTAGAGTTCAATATGTTGAAGGATACTAGCAAGCCACAATAGTATTCATGGTGAAATTGGGGTACAATCATGAGTGAGATATAATGTTTATAGAAGAGTTCTTTCTTTAGTGTAATGACATGTTTTTGAGTTGTTAGACTTTAAAAAAAATTAAAAAAGGCTCTGTTTATTGGTAATTGTTATCGATCAAATATGCACCCTTTGTTAGATTTGTAGAAATCAAACTATCTATTGAAACATGGGAACCCTTTTTAGATATGGGTTATCTATGTGAAAAATGAATCTTCAGAGTGAGCTGGTTCTCCGTATGATAAATCATATTCTAAGTGATTTTCTGGGAAAAGGGAGAGAAAGATGACTAAAAAGATAACTTAAATCTAATGGATGATTTATTAGAAATTGATGAGACTTAGACAACACCACTCATAAAAATTTCTGTCTCAATAGTTCTCCCAGCCTCATTTGGCACATAATTTCATTAGTAATTTGCATGAAGATCTATAAATTAAATACAACACACAACCTGAAACTATGCAATTCGAAACACAAATTCACAATAGAAAGACATAAAAGGATTAGAATTTAATCACAAGGACATCCAATTGCTTATTATGAAATGAGACAAAAATATGAGAAGAAAAAATCAGCTGCTTTATTGAAATTGAAGGAGTATGCCAAAGTATGAAACTAAGTACAAAAAGTTTACAAGCTCTCAGAATGTGTATCAGAGCAAGAAACAATAATCTAAACTGGAAAAAACACTAAGTTTTTCTCAAGATATACCTCAAAACCCTAATCTGAGCTCAGGAAGAAAGCTCCAGGAAAGGCACCTAAAATTGCCCAAGAAAGAGTAATTGAAATGGAAAAGTCTCACCTGTTAGGACCAAAAAATTTCCATAAAAATCCCTAAGGTTTTCCCATTTGAATTTAATATTTTCCATCAAAATCCTATGGATTCTCATTCATTTACACCTATTTTCCTATCTTTCCATGAAATTTTTTGTTTTATTTCTCATCCAAGACTATTCGTGGTAGTGCTGTGGAGGGTAAGCCTAACGGTCATCAAATAGCTACCGCTACACCGTGGTTGGCTAAAATACAAACTGTGGTGGCATGGTAACAGTCAGTGGAAGGAAGACAAAAAGTCCATTGTGGTACCGCCACCGGTTTATAGGGAGACTGCGGTGACAGTGGTAAAACGTTAGCAGACAACAAAGGTGGTTACCGCCGCACCATGATTGACCAGAGAAAGGATCACGGTAAAGCAGTGGGAAATGGTAGCGGAAAAGATAGAGTCTACTACGGTACCACTGGTAGTCAAGCCAATAACCGCGGTAGGGCGGTGGGCAATGGTAGCGGCAAAGACAAAGCCTACCATGGTATCGCTGGCAGTCAAGCTAGTAACCACAATAGGGCAGTGGGCAACAACGGTTGGTGAAGACAACTATCACGGTACCGCTGGCGGTCATGCCAGTGATCATGGTAGTGTGGTGGACGGTCATATGGTAGCATGGTGGTTGGTAAGTGGTTACCACTATATCACAACCGACTAGGACGAAGATTGTGGTAGAGCAGTAGCAGTGAAGGAAGCAGTTGAATGAAGACACCGCTATACCACCGATGGTCATAAGGCAGCCTACAGTAACGCAGTAAAGGGTTAGCAGATGACGGAGGAACAATTAAGGTCAAAGACTGCTATACCATGGCTGGTCAATAGGTTGACCACGGTAGAGTGGTAGAACTAAAAGCTATAGGAAATATACAAAATACAGGCGGGAAAATGTATTAAATTAAAATCAAATGTTGGTCTATAGTTTAAAAAATTTAATTTTCCGATAAGGAAATACAATTAAATGTTTTAATTTCTGCCATGGAATGTAAATAGTTATACCAGAACAAACGAAGGGTCACAACCCTTGGATTTCATAATATATTTTTTTTGTAAATTCGGTGAACTGGGGGGAGATTTTCTAGAGAAAAAATAACATAACTGGGATGTAAAAAATGATGAACAGTCCTTCTTAAAACAGGATGCAATGGAGAAAATATATATACACTGGTGAAATCTTTTCTGAATTCGGTTGTTAAGATGATATAATTTTTGAATTTCCTATTTGGTTGTCTCCAATTAGAATTTTTTAAATCATTTAAATTAGGATAACAAGTATATATTTGGTTTATCATGGTGCAATTTTCACTTTGTGTGGTTTGATTAATAGGTGTCTGCAAAGTCAGAACTAAATTCTTTTAAGCAAATCACAGTGATTTTAGGACTTTTGTTGGATGATTAAAGAAGAACCTGGTAGGGAAACATTCAAGCATAATTTATGCAAGCTATAAATTGGGTGAAATAATATGTTGGTCATAGAATTTCATACTTTACGTATGCCTAACAACTTGAATTAAGTTGGAGAGGGAAACACCTTGAATTCTTGTTATTTTTTTACTCCATTGCCCAATAGATAGGAGGCATTGATCTGCCATATCCTAGAGGGTAGAATTCATAACAATTAATATATTCAAATCTTTTCTTTTGTGTAGTAGGTGTAGTTGCAGTCATTTTGTCTATCCACACCTATTTTCCATTGTGGGTAGATTTCTTAGCAGGAAATCTATTTTGAATCTACATGTTTTACATAGGTTCACCCACCTAGGTCTAACAAAACCTAAAGAGCAAAAGGTTTAATTGAGTAATTGGCCTTGTATGTTGTCCAAATATGTTGTAAGGGCCTGACAAACTCTTATTGTTAAAACCTGCATTTTTGAGAACCAACAGTTTGGCGACTCTATTGGGGACCATAATCTAAAAATAAGCCTTTGTCATAGAGTCAATATTTTGTAGAAGACTCCGCTGGGAATAAAAAATTGCAGATTTTCTAACTTTTGGAAAGTGAGTGGCGACTCTAAATGAACATATGTATTGAAATTGATAAATTGAAATATACATCAAAAAGAAATCACCCCAGAGTTTAGAATATCACAATTGCTCACAACATGCAGGGAAGAAGGTCTTTGTACAAAGATGGTGATGGTCCTAATGACAAAAGTAAATGGACTCAGAAGAATGATAAGGGTAAGAAAGTATCTGATGACATGGGCCCATCAAGTAAAAACAAAACATCAAAAGCACCATTGGAGACACACAATTCATATGGAACATTGGCAAATGAAAATAGCCCTTCAAGAGAACCTCGTACTCTTGAAGAATAGAGGAATCCCTTCTTTCAACCAAATCCTAAGAAAGTTGAAGAGTTCATGGTTGAATGTGAAGCTGAAAGAGAAAGGAGACAACTTGACTATGATCAGAAAGAAGCACTTCTTGAGGATGGACTTGAATATGAAGCAACATCTGAGGAGAATTATGAACTTATGGCTAGGGATGAAATAAATGCAAGACTGGAACATGAGAGACAAGAAGTGGAGAAAGAAAGAATAGAATATGAGTAGAGGCTCCAAGCAATTAGAGAACTTGAAGAGTTGAAATTGAGAAAAGTTCGGATCAATACTCAAATTGCTAATTTGCATAAATATGTACCACCTCATAGGCAGGGGAACAATAATGCAGGCCTATCAAATTCCCCATAGGCCCACCAAAATCAGCCAGGGAATCGATGTAGACATCAAAATTCTGCACCGCAACATCAAGGTGTTCAGCCACCTCCTTATCAGTAGCATGTACCCCCATAAGGTCAGCAATATGTGGCAAATAATAATCCATTGTACCATCATCAACATTACTAGAATCCTCCTCCACAATATGCAACCATGATTAGGCAGTTTGACTTGGATGGATTTCAAATATGTCCTTATCCTATGGACAATAGTTGGAGAAGTCTTGTCCCAAAATTCACAGGAAGTAGTGCAATTGCAACTAAAGAACATTTAAGGATTTTTAATGCTTTTGTGCAAGATTTGGATATGTAGTATGAAGATGTACAGATAAGGTTGTTTATGATGTCACTAATTGAAGACGCCAGAGATTGGTTTAATAGTCTGCCAACAACTTCTATTGATTCTATTCATGTGTTTTACGAACAATTTCTTGAGCAGTATGGGAATCAATATGCACCTGAATTTGCATTGCATGAATTGGTGACCATTCAGAAGCATCAAAATGAGTCATATTATGATTTCAACCAGAGGTTTTCTAAATTGCATAATAAGATACCTCCTGGATCTAAATTGGCTGATCCTTCAGCATTGAGTATTTATTTAAAAGCTTTTGATCCTAAGACAGGATATGAGCTTAGGAACAGGGGTCCCAGAAATTTGGCTGAAGCTGAAAGGACAACACTCACAATTGAAAATAATAGGAAAGCTACAGGGATGATTGCCAAGAGGGATAACCCTAGGGTTCCCCAATATGCTCCTCCAAATAAACAAGAAAGCACATATAGGAATGAAAGGCCAAGACTACATGACATGCCTTATAATACAAATTGGAGAAATGGAAAGCCAGTGATGGATGGGCCAAGAAATAAAGAGACACCCGACCCTTTAAAGAAGAGAGGGACATACATGGTTGATAATAATCCTTGGTGTTTAGTTTGTGACTTGCCACATTCTTCAAAGCATTGTGTTGTAGGTTAGTCACTGTTAGGGAAAGACATATCAAATAATAATAATGAAGAAGACCATAATATCTATTTAACTTCCCATACTCTTCACTCTGCAGAGCAAGGGTATTCATCTTTAGAAGAAGGAGTAAATGAATATAATGTTGATCATCAGAAATATAATGTTCACATGGCAGAACAACAAATTTTTTCTGACTATGAAAAAAGTGATGATGAAAAAAGTCCTACTATATCATATCAGACTAATAGGGGAAATATGAGGAGACCAACTAAGGAGGAAATTAAAAGATTGACTATTGCAGCAGTTGAGCTGGCCAAAAGCAAGTATCGACTGAGGAATAGAATAGTGAATGAGAATGAAGGTGTTCCAAGAGGAATATTCTTGAAATATAAAAAGATGTCCCATAAAATATAAAAAAAGACAAATGATGAGCACCATGATAAAAAAGAATAGAAGTATGTTCCCAAAGAAGAAAATAAAGAATTCCCTAAAGACAAACAAAAGATAGATCAGACATCAAAAGGGGAGAAATAGGAGAACAAGGGTGAACCAACAGAGCAAAATAAGGTGATCAGAGCTGAAGGTGCATCTTTTGATTTTGTGCAAGCTTTATCCTAGGTAAAAATGTCTGTCCCATTACTTGAAATGATGAAGATTAAAGAATATAGGGAAAGTGCTATTCAATTAATTTCTGGTGGGAGGAATTAAATTATAAATTTTGAACAAAATGAGAATCTTGGAATTGCTGATAAGAAAGGAAAGATAATTTTTTTAGAAGTTGGCCTAAATGATGCATTGATGAATACACCACAAATTGATCTATTTTTTACTACCCTACTCATAAATGGTAAATTGGTAAGAAATTGTATGATAGATTCATGTGCTTCTATGAATATTATGCCAGTAGGGGTAATGAAACAACTTGGTATGTGGATAGATATTGAGGGTGGTAAGTGTTATGCTATGGATAGTAGGCCTGTTCCAGTAGTGGGGATTATGAAAGATGTATAAGTAGAATTAGCAGCCTACCCACATGCAACCTAGAATATTGATATAACTGTGATTGATACACCTCCTCAATTTGGAATGCTTTTGTCAAGAAAGTGGACTGCAATAGTTGGAGGTAATGTGCAATTTGATTGATCATATACCACAATACCAGTTAATGGTGAAGAGGTAAAATTATATAGAGAACCAAGGGTGAATCAAATTGTTGAGCGTGTTCTAGAAGAACAACTTAATTGCTTCTGTGATGTGGATTTAGGGAGTTTCAGAGTAGAATTGTCTCATCTAGAATTGGTGAATACTGACCCAATTGATAGGCTTGTTTCTAGAAATCAGCAAGGTGTGTGGAAAATGTATTTTGATGGGGCTTGTAGCCAAGAAGGTAATGGAGTTGGAGTGGTTTTCACATCACCTAAAGGTACAACGTTTAAATATTCATTTTTGTTGGCTTTTGAATGTACAAATAATGTGGCTGAGTATGAAGCCTTGTTGATTGGTTTGAACATGGTTGTCATGCATAAGATTAAGTTGTTGTCTGTCTTGGGAGATTTTGAGCTAGTTGTGTCACAAGTTAGATCAAAGTATGCTGCAAAGAACAAGAGGCTGAAACTATGCTGCAAAGAACAAGAGGATGAAACAATATAGAAATGCTGTGTGGGATATAGTGGAACTGTTTGATGCATTTTCAATTGATTGGATAGATAAATCTGAAAATTTGATGGCTAATTTTTGGCTAATGTAGCATTAAAGAAAGATGATATCACTTTGGCAGGAGTGTCTCAGGTTGAATTCAATACAAGGCCTGCTATCCCTGATAACATATATAGTTGGCAAGTTTTTAATAATGATACTGACCTTTTGAAATTTCTTCATTATATAGATCAGTATGAGACACAAGAGATAGATTTCAATGCTTTTGTGGAAAAAGTGGATGGGAAACAGACTATATTTGGGAAGGAATTTTTGCAGATTAAAACTAACAAGCTTCCCAAAGGGCTTGTGAAATTGGAGAGAGTGTATGATGGGAGTGATCGTTCTCTTATAAAGCAGACACCTGTTAAGAAAGAAGATATTGAAGAAATAAATTTGGGAACTGAATTAGCACCAAAAAGGGTTTATATTAGAAAGAAAATAAGCCCAACTATTAGGAGAATGTTGATTACATTGCTGAGAAAATACAAGCATGTGTTTGCTTGGTCTTATGAGGATTTGAAGGCATATAGAGAAGATCTTTTTTAGCATGAGATTCCACTTAAGCCAGACACAAAGCCATTCAGACAAAAACAGAGGCCTATCAACCCAACCCTGAAACCTAAGATGCAAGAGGAGCTATCAAAGCTTAGAGATGGAGGTATCATAAAACCCATTAGGCATTCAACATGGGTCTCAAATTTGGTTCTAGTCAGGAAGAAAAATGGGGAAATAAGACTCTGTGTAGATTTTAGAAATCTAAATGTTGCTTCCCTAAAATATAATTATCCTCTTCCAAACATGGAGGAAATATTGCACAAAGTAACAAGATGTGAGCTATTGTCAATGATGGATGGATTTTATGGATATAACTAGGTCAAAGTCAAAGAATCTGAGAAGTACAAGACAACATTCACTACACCATGGGGAATGTATGTCTATGTAAGAATGCCATTTGGTCTCACAAATGAAGGAGCTACCTTTCAAAGGGCCATGGATGTGGCATTTGCAGATCTAATCAATGCTATAATGGTGGTATATCAAGATGATCTCACTACTTATTCCAAAAAGGCAGAGAATCATGTGGGGGACTTGGAGAAGATATTCATCAAAGCTTTGGAATATGGTACTAGTCTTAATCCTAAAAAATGTCATTTTTTTGTCACAGAGGGTAAAATTTTGGGGCATATTGTGTCAAGAGATGGGATTAGGATAGATCCTGAAAGAGTAGATACCATAGATAAAATTCCCATTCCCAAAACTGTCAAAGCAATCCAATCATTCTTTGGCCAAATTAATTTTGTTAGGAGGTTTGTGTCCAATTTTGCTGAGATTGTTAAACCTATATCTAAGATGTTGAAAAAATGAGAAAAATTGGACTGAACTGCTGAAGCTATGGATGCCTTCATATCTATAAAAAGAGCTATCAAAGAAGCCCCTATCCTGAAGTACCCTAATTTTTCTAAACCATTTCAGATTTTTTCTTTTGCTTCATTTCATATTATAGCTGCTGTTATGTTACAAAAAAATGATGAAGGTCATGAGCAACCTGTTTCTTTTTCCAATAAGTCTTTGCAGGGGTCAGAATTGAAGTATGATATTATGGAAAAACAGGCTTATGCACTAGTCAAAGTAGCAAAGGCTTCCAGGCCTTACCTTGTTGGAGCTAAGGTAATTGCTTATGTACCACATGCAACTGTGAAGGATATCCTGGTGCCGCCAGAAGTGACAGGGAAGAGATGCAGATGGATTAATAAAATCCAAGAGTTCAACATGGAGATTATGATTACCAAGTTGGTAAGAGGATAGGGTCTGGCCAGGCTGATGGCAAAAACAAATATTGAAGCAAACCAAATTTGCAATGTAGAAGGTAAGGAAGAAGTCATAGCAAGTATTGAGCATACTCCATTGTATACAAATGTAGTGCATTATCTAAAACATATGAAGTTCCCTGAAGGGTTGAAAGATAATCAAAGGAGAAATTTGAAGTTGCAGGCTTCTAAATATGTTTTTATAGAAGGGGGCCTATTCTAGAAGAATAGGGATGGTATATTGCTATTATGTCTAGATGAATCCCAGACAAAATATGTTTTGAGAGAAATGCATGAAGGGGTATGTGGAGGCCATTATTCTGCTAAGACTACTGCACACAAGATTCTCAAGGCTGGTTATTTTTGGCCTAGGGTATTAAATGAGTCTTTTGGATATGTGAGGAAATGTGAGGTTTGTCAGAAATTCTTAGGGAAGTTGAAGTATCAAGGAGCATTGCCACTTAGACCTTTGTAGGTAGAAGCACATTTTTTCCAATGGGGAGTTGATTTCATTGGATAAATACAAGAAAGATCAAGTAGAGGACATAGATGGATACTAGTGGCCACATATTATTTTATTGAGTGGGTGGAGGTTGTCCCAACTAAGCAAGAAACAAGCAAAGTAGTGATGGACTTACTGATGGAGAATGTTATAACTAGAATTGGCACCCCGGTCAGATTGATCACAAATAATGGGATGTGTTTTGGATTCGATGAGTTTAGAGATTTTTGCAAAAAATATGGCATTAATATTTTTTATTCTGCCCCATATCATCCATAGGCCAATGGTCAGGTAGAGTCAAGCAATAAAAATCTTTTGAAGATAGTAAGGAGGATGCTGGATACAAAAAAAAAGGGATGTGATTCAAAGTTAAGATTGGCTATATGGGTAGATAGGATTACAGTGAAGAAGGCAACTAGAAAATATCCATTTGAATTGATGTATGGGACACAAGATAGGATGCCATTGCAGAACCTTTTGCCAGTCTATAACTTTATTCTACAAGAAGATTTGGATATTTTTGAACTAATGGAGGAAAGAATGGAGTAGCTCATAGAGCTTGATGAAGTGAGAAGAGTGGCTCAGAAGCAGAATGTGAAATTGCAATAAGAAATGAAATACCTTTTTGATAAAAAGGCCAAAAAGAGAAAGTTTGAAAAAGATGACTTGGTATTGATGTAGAATGCTCGATGTCAGGAGAAGGGGAAGCATGGCAAGTTTGAAGCTTTATGGCTTGGCCCTTTTGTGATAACTGGTAAAGGAGGTGAAGATTCTTATTTCCTGTAGAACATGTCTGGAGAGGAGTAGGAGTTGCCTGTACATGGGCAGCTCCTGAAGCATTTCTTCTCTTGAGGATCAATAGAGGGTTAAGGATTGCCAGTGCATGGACAATAATAACCCTCTTTAAGTATTATTTTCCATGCACAGTAGTTTAGGAATTTTGAAGGGTCTGGGTTTGCCAGTACATGGATATTCTCAGGAATTCCCTTTTTGAAAGCATTTCTTTCTTTCCATGTATAGTAGATTAGGGTCATTTTCACCTTCCATTCTCCATGCTCCACTTTCCATTTTCCATCTCCTTCACTCTTTCATTCCCTCCATCCTCCATTGCCTTCATTTTCTGGACCATTCATATTTTGGTCTGCTCTTCCAGTTGCATTCTGGATTCTTGCAGTGATTTGCTAAACCACTCATCCCCAACAGGAGCCACTGTTAGAACCAAAAATTTCCATAAAAAACCCTAAGGTTTTCCCATTTGAATTTAATATTTTCCATCAAAATCCTATGGTTTTTTATTCATTTATACCTATTTTCCTATCTTTTCATGAAAAATTTCATTTTATTTCTCATCCAAGACTATCCGTGTTAGTGCAGTGGTGGGTAAGCCTAGCAGTCATCAAACAACTACCGCTACACCGTGGCTGGCTAAAATATAGACCACGGTGGCACGATAGCAATAAGTGGAAGGAAGACAAAAAAGCCACCACCAGTTTACGGGGAGACCGCAGTGACAACAGTAAAGCGTTAGCAAACAATGAAGGCGGTTACCACTGCACCATGACTGGCCAAAGAAGGGACCATGGTAAAGCAGTGGGAAACAGTAGTGGCAAAGATAGAGCCTACCGTGGTACCACTGGTAGTCAAGCTAGTAACCGCGGTAGGGCGATGGGAAATGATAGCAGCAAATATAGAGCCTACCGCGGTAGGGCGGTGGGAAACGACGGTTGACAAAGACGACTACCACAATACCGTTGGCAGTTATGCCAGTGATCACGGTAGTGCAGTGGATGGTCAGATGGTAGCATGGCGGTTGGTAAGCGGTTACCTCTATATCGCGACTGGCTAGGATGAAGACCGCGGTAGAGCAATAGCAGTGAAGGAAGCGGCTGAATGAAGACACTGCTATACTGACGACGGTCATAAGGCAGCCCATGGTAGCACAGTAAAGGGTTAGCAGATGACGGACGAATAGTCAAGGTCAATGACCATTATACCGTGACTGGTCAACTGGTTGACCACGATAGAGCAGTAAAAATAAAAGCTATAGGAAATATACAAAATACATGAAAGAAAAGGTATTAAATTAAAATCAAATGTTGGTCTATAGTTTAAAACATTTAATTTTCTGATAAGGCAATGCAATTAAATGTTTTAATTTCTGCCATGGAATGTAAATAGTTATACTAGAACAAACCAAGGGTCACGACCCTTGGATTTCATGATATAATTTTTTTGTAAATTCAGTGAACTGGGGGGGAGATTTTCTGGAGAAAAAATAATAGAACCGGGATGTAAAAAATGATGAACAATCCTTCTTGAAACATGATGTAATAGAGAAAATATATATACACTGGTGAAATCTTTTCTGAATTCGGTTGTTAAGATGATATAATTTTTGAATTTCCTATCTGGTTGTCTCCAATTAGAATTTTTTAAATCATTTAATTCAGGATAACAAGTATATATCTGGTTTATCATGGTGCAATTTTCACTTTGTGTGGTTTTATTAATAGGTGTCTGCAAAGTCAGAACTAAATTCTTTTAAGCAAATCACAGTGATTTTAGGACTTTTGTTGGATGATTAAAGAAGAACTTGGTAGGGAAACATTCAAGCATAATTTATGCAAGCTATAAATTGGGTGAAATAATATGTTGGTCATAGAATTTCATACTTTAAGTATGCCTAACAACTTGAATTAAGTTGGAGAGGGAAACACCTTGAATTCTTGTTATTTTTTTACTCCATTTCCCAATAGATAGGAGGCACTGATATGCCATATCCCAAAGGGTAGAATTTATAAAAAAATATATATTCAAATCTTTTCTTTTGTGTAGTAGGTGTAGTTGCAGTCATTTTGTCTATCCACACCTATTTTCCATTGTGGGTAGATTTCTTAGCAAGAAATCTATTTTGAATCTACATGTTTTACATAGGTTCACCCACCTAGGTCTAGTAGAACCTAAAGAGCAGAAGGTTTAATTGAGTAATTGGCCTTTTATGTTGTCTAAAAATGTTGTAAGGGCCTAGCAAACTCTGATGGTTAAAACCTACATTTTTGAGAACCAACATCACCCTTTGCATGTGCATGCTGAAAAAACCTAAAAATAGGTTTGCTTTTTCTTAAAAACAAAAAAAAAAACACCTCATCTCTCTACCAAGAAGCTCAAATCCGACTAAAAGAAAATTCAATCACTAATCTGCTAAAAATAGCAAAGAAATAAAACAATTTATAAAATATTTCTTTATTTTTCGCTTTACATCATGCAGTTTTACAATTGCTTTATTTTTGCAAATAAAGATAAAATCTCTTAGAAATCATCAACCTTATATCTCCATTTACAATGCTTGATTTTTCTCATAAAAAACCCTAAAAATAATAACTCTATCTATTACATATTTAATTGATTCTATCTAAAAATCAATTGAAAATATAAAATGCCCAAGTGATCTGAATTTTACACTAAGGCACATCTGTCTAATACCTAATTGATTTCTATAAAATCAATTAAAAAATAAAATGTCTAAGGCATCATTACTTATTCCTCTAATCTCCAAGGCATGAATATTGGATAAAACACAAGGTATTTGATATTTTGAAAAATAAAACATACCTTACCTAAGTCTATACTCATAAAACTTTATTAACTCTAAGGTCGACCTAGGCATGAGAAAATTGCCACTTAAGTATTAAACTTAATACATTATTCAAAATACAACTAAAGAGCCTAAATTCAAATTAGGGAAAGCATGGACAAAACCAATGGAAAACCCTAAACATCATCTCATTTGCACTTTGCAATCTTGAAAGTTTGGCTCTGCCTAGGAGAGCTGGTGCCGCCATGCATGAGCTTGATTTGCAGCTTGGGAATGCCTTGATAGCTTCAAATTTCTCCTCCATTTTGGTCGATCCTTCTTTAAAACTCGTGGTAAGTCGATTTCATGGTCTTTTGATGGCTTTTTCACTGTATTTTGAGAGCAAAAGAAGGCCATAAGGCCGCGACCTCTCCTCATTATCTCTGGTTTTTTTATGTGCTCCATCCTCTCTGTATTTGAATGCTCTTGCTGGTGGTCGCTGGAGTGAGCTTCAAGCCTTCTTCTTGTGAGATCCCATGAGCTTGGTTGTGCCACTTTACTCCTCCAAATGCTTTGACAAGGGTAAGCTTAGCTTTCATTGTTTATTCTCCACATTTCTCTGTTGATGAATAAGCTTTTAAAAGCTTCACAATATGAAAGATATGATTGCTATTTAAAAAAAAATATAAGATGCAGACCCATCTGGGCGTGCCATGAATATGTGCTATTCTTTTCTTTGAAGAACTTCTCATTTCATTTCCTAATTCCATCATACACCGCGCCATGAAAGCACAAATGAGTGCTTGTAATTTGTACTTTATTGATTATATTTTCTTGTATTGCTGTTCATATGCTCATAGAGCTTAATGGCTGTGCCTATCATGTCTATTTTTTCATTATTTTGTGGAGCCTTTAAGCCCATTGTTGTATATTCAGGTGTTCTCATGCTTGCAACACAAAACCCCATATGGGTACTTGTAAAAAATGAGGAAAACTACATTTTATGAAATAGAGAGAAACCCTTGTATTTCTGCAATAAACTTATTTAGCACTGCACTCTTCGTTGAAACTGTTGAAAACCCATCATGGGTATGCTTTGACTCTAAAAATAAATAATTTATCTCGTACTTTTTGTTGAAACCCCCATGTGGGTAACTTTGAAAATGGTAAAAATATTCATTCTGATAAAAACCCCAATGTGGGTATTTAGCATTTGAATAAATTTGTGTTTTTAATAAAAAATCTTCACATGGGTATTCAAAAAAATGATAGAAAATTCCTATATCACTGAAATAATTTTTCATTTCTGCATTTTGAGTTCAAACCCTTATGCGGGTTAGGAAGAAAACTTAGTATTTGAAACAAAGTTGCTATCATGTATGCATTCAGATTTCTACTCAACCAATAATGGCAACTTTAAGCATTTCGCTTCCCTATTAAAATTATCATGTGTATTCATTGAAATAAAACATAATCTGTATTTGAAACCTCCACATTATGCTTACACTCATATGATTTTAAACAATGCAATAAGCTCTCTTTCTATTATATCATTCCTATAGCAACCTCCTTGTGCTTGTCACCTTCATGTCACAACTTGCATGCCTCTAGAAAACAATAGGCATTCTTAGCTCAAGCACTTCATGAGATAAAGCAATATTGAAACTCTGCAAATACTTCCATGTTTTTATTGCTCATTAGTGTTTCATTGATAAGGCATTATGTATGCCTGTTCACTATCATTGTTTATGAGATAAAACATTGTTGCTCCAAAAAGAAAAATATGAAACAACATTTAATATGAACAGACTTAAAGCAACAAAACAATACTATGACAACAATATCAAACCTTTCCAGAATAAACATGATGGATTTCAGCTGAAACAAGCTCATCAAGTTTATTGTCCATTTGTAATTTGTACTTCATGCTTTGATTTGATTGTTATGAATGTGTGATAAATTTTATTACTCCTTCAATTGGATAGCTTAGAAGAGCATGATAATTGTACTTTCCTTATCAGCCCACTTGTAACTTTAAGGGGCAGCATGCTGAGCTCTACCCTTGTGGGAGCCCATTTTACCCCACATGCTTTATGTTTTCAAAAAATGATCAGCTACCTGACTTTTCCTATACTTGCACAGGAAACGAACAATGTTAGCAAAAAACAATAAATATCATGATGTTTACTCTTTCAGCTTTGGTTCCTACACTTTGCTTTTAGTTGGTTCTATGCATCCCAAGGATTGAATTATATTTCTGTTAGTAGGGCATGTAGTATAGTTCATATCCCGAGCTCTTAATTGACACCTTTCTCAATCTTTTGTAGATATAGTCAGGAGCGAAAACAGAGTGGAGCGAGCAACAAGGCATCAACTGAAGATCAACTCAGGCAATGATGGATATGTTGTATGTTATTTGTCACTTTCTTTCAGTTGTATATTTCCTTTCTTGTAATGAATAGGACCAGCTAAAACCACAACTTGTGTGGATCTTTTAATTTCTCCTTTTTCTTTTTATTCTAAAAATAAAATGCATTGGAAATGAAAATTTGTACCATCATTTGTATTCTTGCAGTCAAATGAAATATATAATGTAACAATGTTATTGAAATAAAATGCTTAATCATTTGTATATCCAGCTTTGTATTTCATTTGTTTTGTAAATATTGAGCAATGACTCTGAACTCCGTTCTCTCAAACAATGCATAACTGATACTTGATATTTGATAAATGCAGTGCAAATAGCACTTTAGCACATGCAAAAATAACTGTACTTCCACTTTAAGATATAAAAAACTTTAATCAGCTCCACCAATTGAGCTGTAGTGAAAATTTGGTAACATTTTGGCAATTTCCGCTAGATGCTTGCCAGCTAAGCATTAGACTAGTTGCCTGTAACACTCCATTGGGCGCGAAGTCAAATCTGCCCCTTCATAAAACTCAAAATTCTAAACAACTATACTCCAAACAACAACAAAACAAAACAAAACAATGTTGAAAGAAAACTACAGGTCCTGATGGCCAACTAAAACATGCACAACAACGCTTAGGGAAAGCAGGAAAATTGAAAAGAAATGTGCGAAAACACTTATTGCAACAACTACTCTACTTATTTATAAAATAGAACTTATCTCAAAGGAAATGCTTGAAGTGGATCCCATTTATTGGGATATATAACACCTCTCTAGTCATCTTAGAAAGTTGGAAGGTGTTATGATCCTTGCACTTCGTGAATACATAAGGCCCTTCCCAAATTGCATCAAATTTGGAATGTCATCCAGGTTTATTCTTATATTCATTCCACTTAAAGACCAGATCACCAATGATGAATTCACGTGGTCTTACCCTTTTATCAAAAGAGCTCTTCATCTGAGCTTGATGTATCTCAAGTTGTCTCAATGCTTCCTTTTTGGTTTTTCGAGTTCTACCAATTGAGAAAATCTCACTTCAAGAGGCTGTTCATTTAGCAATTCCTGCTCTTTAACAAAACTCAAGGTAGGTAATTCAATAGAAATAGGTAACTTAGCTTCTTTTCCATAAGAAAGTACAAAAGGTGAACAACCAGTGGACCTTTTAGGAGTCACCTTATCAGCCTAAAGAGTTAACTGAAGCTTTTCATGCCATGTTCGTTGATTGTTCTCAACCATCTTCTTAATTATCCAGATTAGATTCTTATTTGTAGATTCTACCTGCCCATTTCCCTGTGGATAATAGTTAGAAGATGTGTTCAAATAAATGTTATTTCTAATTGACCAATAAGAAATCCTTAAACCAATAAAGGCCAAACCATTGTCAAAAATTATTGAATCCGGAGTACCAAATCTTGACACTAAGTCTTGATAAAAATTAAGCATAGAAGTCTCATTTGCTTCTTTCAAAGCAACAAATTCGGTCCACTTAGTAAAGTAATATTTTGCAGTAAGGATCCACTTATGACCCGCACTTGAAGGCGGGTCGATAGGTCCAATGAAGTCTAAACCCCACTTGGCGAATGATTGCTCCACCTGAATAGGATGCAGGGGCAACACTGCGAGACTCTGTTTTCCAGAAAACAAAGCACACTTTTCACATTTTTGGACCCAAGCACTAGCATATTTAAACAGATCTGGCCAATAATAACTAACTCACATAATTTTCAGGGTTGTTGTTCTTGCAGCAAACTAGCCTCCTAAAGGCCCATCATGAAATTCTCCTAGCAGCTTGTCAACTTGATCAGGTTTAATGCATATTAACAAAACATCTTGAAAGTCTCTTCTATAAAGAATGTCATTAATAATTGCAAAAGGAATGGAATGTAATATATAATACCTCCTTTTTTCTTTGTCTAAGCCTTCAGGGCACTCACCAGTTTGCAAATAATGCATCATTTGGTGCACCCAAATAGCAACAAGAACTGGAACAACAATTACATCATCATTGTTTAGCACCGTACCAACACTTTCAGCCTT
The DNA here is from genome assembly GCA_007115665.2 of Sequoiadendron giganteum. Classification (NCBI taxonomy): domain Eukaryota; kingdom Viridiplantae; phylum Streptophyta; class Pinopsida; order Cupressales; family Cupressaceae; genus Sequoiadendron; species Sequoiadendron giganteum. The sequence goes on along the minus strand of CM021108.1, from coordinate 608,365,127 downwards.
GTTTATGCTGTTGTCCATTGTGTTTTATGCAATATGTTCACACAGACCCTTGCCTCTCACAAGATTGGTTATTTTAATATCAATATTGAATTCCATAACCTTGGTTATCCAACCAACATGCTTGTCATTAATTTCACGGTTCAACAAGAAGTCTTTAATAGCTAAATGAGCAACTAATAAATGAATTTTGTCATTTCACAACATATGCCTGAATTTTTTGAGGCTTCTCACAACAAAAAAAACATGATTTTCAACAAAAGAATACTTTACCTCATAATCAGTGACGCTTTATTTAAATCTCGAAAATCAACACACAATCTGATTTACCCACTTTTCTTCCTAATTGGAACTAAGTTAGACACCCAAGAAGTATGCTTGATAGGAAAAATAATACCTCTCTCAACTAACTTATTCAGCTCAACCTTCATAAGATGCTCTAATTTTGGATTAAGAGGTCTTTGCTTCTGTCTTACAGGTTTAGCATCAGTATCTAGTTCAATAGTATGTCGGGCTAGTTATGGATCAAAACCTTTCAGATCTTTGTATTCACAAGCAAAGACATCACTAAACTCTTGACATAACAGAATAAAAACTTGAAGTTCCTCTTTATTACATACCTTTCCCAGCTTAAGAAGTTTACCTTTGAAAATCTCAATCGCCTCATAGTGCTCTTCCTTAACAGTCATGTTGCATTTATCCTTTCGTACCTGGTCATCTGAGTTGAAAATAGATTCCAAGGTTACCAACCCCCTTGGCAGCTTGTTTGTCTTTAATTGAACAATCTGATTATCATACTGCTACTGCCACTTTTGCTGATTAACATCAACGAACTCAGCTTCAGCAATTAAGAAGCTTACAATTTGCTCATCGTTGTCAAAAACCTGCCAACACACATTATTGTCAGGTACAAAAGGTCTGAATATAATCTTAACATATTGACGTGCCTCTACTTTGTGAATCTCATTCAGAATATCAAACTGGGCTCCTATGGCAGTGAGCCTATATGCATGCTTATTTTCATTTTTAGGAACTGAACATATATTGAAAGCATCAAAATCTTCAATCAAATCCCATACAAGATGCTTATAATTTTTAAGTGCATCATTTTTTGCAGAATTTAGATTTCTAACTTGATTCACTATTAATTTTGAATCACCATAAATACACAAGCATTTAATACCTCTTTTTCAGGCCCATTCTAGGCCATGTACAAGTGCTTCATATTCAACTGTATTATTTGTACAGCTAAATGCAAACCTGAAAGCTGAAAAATATTTATCTCCTTCTAGTGAAATCAGTATGGCTCCACCACCAACACCTACACTGCTCCTTGAGCCATCAAAATAAAGCTTCCAAAGTTCATTTCCCTTCTCTGCAAACTGTCCTTCCTTTTAAAATAGATTAGGCATATCAAAATCAGGTTCACGAATCATATAAAACCCTAATCCTATCTCATATGTGTGCTGGAAGGGATCAAGCTTGTGATCTTCGGCTGCCTATCGATCTAGATTCATATTTTCTATATGGGTGCTATCGTCTAAGGTCATGGTTTGCTCCTCCAGTACGAGGGTCACATAGAGGTTAGCGTTTATAGGGCTCAATACATATGGTTCGATATGGTCTTTGGCCAAAGCTTTAGACTTTATGGTCACTTTCATACCATATCTTATTATAAAAAATAGATGAGACCAATTAGAAGACAAGAAACCCCCCAATTTGGCTATAAAATCCCTTGAGAGGAAAATGGAAAAGTGAGGTGGCAAATCAATAACAGACCCATCCAACTGAACTACACCCTTTTGAGAATTGGGTTCATAAATAAGACCTAATGCATCTGCTGAGCTTTTAGGCATAACAGAGCTACTTGCACCAGAATCGATCATACAGTTATGCACTATTTTATCTCCAATAATCATAATTAAATAAAATGAAGGAGGCTTTACCTCTTTAGTTTTCTGCTCACTCTTGGCTTCTGAATTGTTTGTGAGCACAACTTTGGCATTCCTTTGATTATTATTAGAAATGGAAAGCTCTGCTAAAGCATCCTGCAATAAACTCTTTTGACCCGGGATATGCAATGCATCCATAATTGACATATTAACGGTAACTTTCTTAAGATGTTCAACAATGTTAAAAGAAACAGGAGTTACCTTTTGCTAGTTTTTTGTGACAACAACATCTCTTCCTTTCTACAAAGGTTGTGATTGTGTTTTCAACTGTTCCTTGCGAAGTATCTCTTGGCCTCTTTGCAGAAACTGCACTTTAGGTTGTGCTGCAACATTATTATTTGATGGAGAAACAGGTTGTTTGTCTTTTGTAGACTGCTATTGTGAATTTCCAGCTTGCTGCCCCAAATCCATTGCTCTTTTTTTTGACCTAGTGTTGGTTGAAATAGAAGAAACCTGTTGATCCTGACCATTCACACCACAAAACTCAGAACTTTTCCAGTTTGGAAAAGCAACCTCGAAGTCTTCTTGTTGTTCCAAATTTGGACTTGGATCACTTTCTGAACCTACATAACTATTTTGGACCATTAAGGCCTGATTTCTCATGTTGTTAGCACATGTTGACTGGTTATGGGGCTGATTGCATGGATAAAACTAGTCACAATCTTGGGAAAGGTTATTTTGTGGCATGAGTTCCTTTGACGAATTGGTAGCATTTGGGTTGTAGGGTTGGAAAGGTCGAGGATTACAAAATTTCCTTTGGACTTGGTAATCATTTTGAAATGCTGGCCTATTTTGCTGGTTTTGCTGGTATGGGGATTGATATGGCTTATGTACTTGGCTAACATGCTTCTTAATGCTGATGAGATCATTCCCAAAGGTTTTTAATATACTTTTTATCTCTTGAACTCTTGGTTTTGGGATGGGGAAGCAATTTCTTGGGCTGCGGTTTGATAGCCTATTGTTGGAAGAACAGGAATAAAAACTAAGGGAGGCAAGAATGCAGGTGTAGGAACCTGAATGTCTAGAAACAAAGGCATGAGAGACCGAGGGGAAATTTTCCTAGCTTGAATGAGATAGTTCTCAGCTCTATGGGGCAATATCATAAGCGTTAGGGAGCGTGTGCCCACCCATAAATTGGGTCATAATTGAGATTTTTCTATTTAAGGCTTTCAAGAAATAAATAAAGGCATGAGCTGGTAAAGGTTTTACCATTGCAAGGATTTTATCCCAAGTTCTCTGAAATTGGTAGTTGAAATTAGCTAAGTGTTCGAGCAGGGCTCTTTTGATTGTGCTCAGCTGCTCCAACAAAGATGCATGATCTGATTTATCAACAAAATACTGATACAAACCATCGCCTAATGCATCCCATGTTGCGATAGAATTTTTTGCGAGGCCTTTGAACCATTGCAATGATTTTCCCTTGCGTGACGCAACCAAGAGTCTCAGTGCTACGTTCTCCTGAGTAATATTATGAATTGAACATAGAGTGGACACATCATGAATGTGTTCGGTAGCAGTAGTTTGTTCTTCTCCGATAAAGAAGGGAAGAATTCTAAAAGCTACTGCTGGAATATCATCATAGTGTACGATGTTTAATGCGTCACACCCATTAAATGGTGCAAATGCATGTTGTCTTTCCATTAGTAGTACTTGTGATATAGGCGTATGACTTCCTAGTGATAAGACTATAGAATTCAAAATTGGAGGTGTTGATGCTGACCTCCCTGGTGTACCAAATAGCCTTTTTGTTGTTCTGCCTCTCCTTCATAGTGGGGACAACTATAGGTACTCAAAATATATTAAACTAGATCTTGTTTGTATTCTTCTCATGTGCAGGCTACACTAAATCTGCATGAAAAAATCGGAAGCGGAGTTGCCAGGTATATTGAAAAAAGGCCTCCAAAAGGATGAAAAAATTGCTGCATATACCAAACAACAAATTTAAAATATTAAAACTTCTTTGAATTGATTTTCAGAGTCCCATCGAGTGTGCCAAAAACTATTATCAACAATATATGCACCCTTTGTTAGATTTGCAGAAATCAAACTATCTGTTGAAACATGGCAACCCTTTTCAGACGTGGGTGATCTATGTGAAAAGGGAATCTCAAGAGTGAGCTCGTTCTCTGAATGATAAATCTGTTGGGGGATGAGACGTGTCAACTTAGAATGAAACATCGAAGAATAACAGTGTCAGTGACTTTAATTTCCAAATAAGCTCAAAGTCACAAACTACTATGCCATAAAGTAGAAACAGGCATAGAGGTTCCCCCATTGATCCTTTTGAGAAAAGTACATGCATACAAATAACAGATTCAACATAGGAATAGATTTAGATTATAGAATCAAACGATATGAAAGACAAACTTATGGACACACAAATTTACATGGGGAAAACTCTTTCGGGTAAAAAACCCCACCCTCCAAAACACTCAGCTCTATTGTGTTAATCAGCAACAAAATAGTTACAATACAATCTCAGAGCTATGCTCTTCAGAAGTTTACATCTTGTCCATCAGGAGAATACAGGTAACACCATTATACAAAATCCTCACACTGTTACAATGCAGATTCATTTCATCTCACCAACCCACTCGTTCAGCCACCCTTTTAGCTAGCATAGCCTCATGGCCACACAAGTTCACATCTTCTCAGTTCTGTGTCACTCAGTTTTCACGGTTACAATGCCTTAGCATACCACTCAAACACTCTCTCTACATGATCTGATCATCCTGACACTTCACCGATCGACCTCTTAGTCATCCTCCAATCAACAACCATCAGGGCCTATTTAATTACCCTACCGACAGGTTTCCATCATTCTCTGATAACGTGCACTGCAATGCAACACACATCAAGCTGACCAACATTAAATTAGGATACATGGACATATCTACACTTCGTCAACCTCCTGAATCAGATCATTCATTTAATGCAAATATATTGCTTCCAAAGCATAAAGCTTTTGGCCAATTAACGTTGATTTACAACAATAATGTAAAATCAACGAATATCGTCATGCCACATGTCATCACATTATTCATCTGCCGCTTGGATCATCACCCAAATAGTCAATAGAACCCGAGCACCTTCTACCGTGCCACCACTCGCCATCCATCATACCCTCGCAGTAAGATGAAATACACCGCACTACCACACCCTAGCAGGAAGACACCCATGGTACAACGGTGACAACCCTCTTCCCAAACCATTGCCATCAAGTGTGCCACCATGGCTTAAATAACAAGCCTCCACGGTATAGTGGTAAGCCTCTATCATTGTCCGCCATGTCCACTATGCTACTGTGCTCAAGTTGAAAGACCTCCTTGGTGTAGCAATAAGCCACCGTGTAACCGCCAGTCGACATGAAGCTCGCCATGGTAAGAAGGTAGCACCGCAGTGCTGTTCCAAGACCAAAGGACTCCCATAGTTGGGAGGTAGCTGACTGTGCCAATCACCACAGTTTCACCATGCCACCATGCCTTCTCTGAGCGACCCCCGTGGTAGGGAGGTAACTGCTATGCCAAATCATCGAGCCTTCACCGTGCAATTGCGAAACATTGAGGAGACCGCTGTAGTAAGGTGGTAACACCGGCCAACTATGGACTGAATAACAGAGGCTTGTGGTAAACCGTGCAACTGCGCCTCTATTAACTTTTCCCAATGGTAAAGTAGTAGAGGCGAGGACTAAAGAGAAAATGCGAAGTCTTCAAGAGATTTCAAGCCAGAAAGTTGAGGCACATTTCACAACAATCTCCCACTTGACCAAGACTTACTGGCTTCCTCCAAACTCGAACAAAAGAACCAACACAATTCTTTCATACTCTAGCCAAGACACCTACAACGACATCCAAAATTTCCACGAACTCAGGCAACAATTCCAACCATCCACCATAGGAAGAAGGAACAAGCCAAGGCGTATATGCACTAGTCTCAAGAGCACACGCATTAGATCCTACAAATGACAAAGGCACCACATCAATAACTTCAAATCTCTCAAACATGAACACAAACATGAAGTCTTTCTCCAAAGACAAGACAAAACATCAGCTAGAACATTAGCCATAAAATTGACTACAACCAACCAACTGATCAAACCCACACGACCGAAAACAACACCCACAACTTGTGCTATCCATCCAATCACTCATACTTTCAAGGTATATTCATTAGTAAACTTGTGCTAGCAACACAACCAACCCATCAACCACAAATACAAGCATCATGTGCCAATCAGTCAAGAAGACCAAACACATACAGGTACTCCCATTGCATGGGTAATGCCAAATCTGAAAAAAACCATGACATAACAAGTCTATCAATCACAACACAGAAAAAATGTAACCATGTAGTACCGAGGAACTTCCACACTTATATGCACAACCTACAACCACCTACTACAAGAATCATTTCTCTCAACAGTCTTCCAGAGTTTTTCCAGGTTCTCCACCTTTGATAGAAGAAAGAGGCACAGGAATCTCCATGCCATCACCCAAGTGACAACACATGACCACAAAAAATAGTGACCATTACGGCTCCACATTGACATCTCACATCTAAAGTCATATAAGATTGAACATACAGGAAGAAAAAACCAGACTAGAGAGAAACTACAAATCATAACATGTAGTATCCTCCTATACACACTTCTAAATGTCAGCTGTGTCAAGAATGATCTTCTTCACATCCCAAAGGAAAAGACATAACAACACCCAACTGTTCAACTTAAGAAAACATGGATGTAGGCCTCTCAAAGAAGATCAAACTAACCCATATACATATCTCCTACCAGTCCTCAAAAGCACAAGGAGATTAACTATGCTATCCACCTTCCACTATGAATCCTCCATAATCTTAAAGGAACAACTCAAGATTCATATCTATGAAAGATAAAGCATATCACATATCTAAAAGACATAATGGGTAAATACCTCTCAAATAAATTTCACCGCTAAGCAGACCAAAGGGAGGAAAAAGAATAAAACTCCTCCAAGATATACAAGCCACCATGACTCATCAAAAAGCAATCTCCTCATTGGTCTCTATTGAACTCACGTCCAATCAAGGTGTAGGCAACTCAGACATTCATCTAAAAACAAAACCTTTCTCATCTCATGAGAATCACAACCTCACCTTATTCTCCATGTACCTAGGAGCACCGACAACCTATCATCTCATGCTAAGCTTCAAACTGCATTTAACATGAAGTTCTCAAGCATATGAAACAAAGTACTCAAAACATAGAGAAAAAACCAGACCACTGTCAAAGCTCCAAATATTTGAAATAGGAACTTATCATGACATCATGATCTACACATCCCCCTTAGGAGATACTGTGAACCCCAATCCTATTCCTACATAGACATGACAAACAAATACATTAGTTAGTTGATATGCAAGTTAGAAGAAGGATTCCCCATGAAATCCATTTATAATACTTAAAATAGGAAATGAAGAACAATACATGTAAATATAAATGAAATCCTAATTAAGCATGAAAACTCTTGATCCCATGGGGGAGTTGGTGCCAATTGATGTTTCGAAATTAGCCCTTTACCAACTCCTTGCAATGTGATAATTTGTGGATGATTGAATATCCTTGATAAGATTTTGGCATAACCTAGCTATGAAATTGTAGACATCCAAATTTGATCACTCTCATATGATCAAAATCGTCTACTTTATTCATCTATTTCATTAATAGTGATTAAATAATTTATTTAATCATTATTTAATTTTTCTACCTAAGGTTCCTAAAGTATCTAATTAAATAAATTAAATACTTTACCTTACCCCCTTGTCTTCTCTAAATTAAATAAACATGACAAATTATTTAATTTAGTCATTTAACCCATTTGAATTGAAACCAATTTTTAATTCCCTTTTTTCTCTCTCCTTGTCACATTCTCCATAACCCTCTCCTAATCCGGATTAAAGTAATTAATCTGTGATTAGGATGTGCACCACTTAATCTTGATTAAGTGTCACATCCTCCATAATCTCCCACTTGCCTCTAATCCATCATTAATTACCTTAATCATGTGTTTGCACAACCTTAATCAGAATCATTAGCCACATTTGGCTTACCTTTTCTGGTCAACCTTCCCACTTACCATTTTTGGTATGGACTCCCTTCCCCATGTGAATTTTTAATTCACATTTATTTTACCAAGGTTCCTCTCTTCCCCATGTGAATTTTTAATTCATTTTTATTCTTCCAAGGTCTTTCCCATCCCCATGCAAGATTCTAGAAGCTTTTCCTTGTCACTTCACATGTGCCAAGGGCTTCTAGAACCTTGGACTTGTCACATTTCCTACATGTGACAAATCTCCAGCTTTTTGGAGATCTCCTTTTATCCAATGAATCTTCCATTAAATGTAAATTTTTAATTTACATTTATTCTTCCCACACATTTTCCCTTTTCCCATGGAGATTTTTAAGGAATTCTAAAATTCCTCAAAAGTCTCTTTCATCCTCATTTGGAGACAAGAAGTTCCTTTTTGAGGAAATATTCTCATTCCCCAAGGTACCTCAAAGGTACTTGTCCTTCATCCACCTCATATACTTCCCTTCCACCTCTTGTCCTTCTCTTCCACCTCATTTCCACATCACTCCACCTTAGGACATCTCACCTTCCACATGTCAAGATGTGAGGGCTTGTGAGTCCTCAAGTCACCATAGCCCTTCATCTTGATCTTTGTTGGATCAATCCCAACCGTTGAATTCTCTAGAGAATTCAATTTGGCCTATAAATACCCCTTCAATTCCTTCATTTTAGGGGATCAAGTCTTTTGCAAACAAACTCTTGCAAAATTGCCATTCAATCTCTCATCTATTTTAGCATCCATATTGCATCAATTCATCTTGCACCCACTTCATTTTCATTGCCATCCAAGGAGCACACAAGACTTCAACATCAAGGGCCAACCAAGGAAGCAACAACATGAAGGTATAACAGCAATTTACTTGTTTATCTTGCTTTCATATTGTTCATCTTCTTAGGCAATCATTGAGGTGCCCTATTATCTTGTTGTTTCTTTTTATTGCACTATTAGTTTTACCTAACATCTCTCACATTTAGGAAGCAACACTTTATTAGGATCACATTTCTGGCACGCCCGGTGGGACCCACTTAGGGGTCTCTTTCTTTCACGTTTTTTGTTGTTTGCTTGTTTGCAGATTCAGGTCGCAGAGGGGCGAACTTGCCCTCCCGAACGTCGCAGAGGGGCGACCTTGCCCTCTGTTTCTAGCTATTTTCTGCAGAGGGGCGACCCTGCCCTTTTAGGCTATTTCTGACTGTTTTCTGCAGAGGGGCGACCCTGCCCTTTTAGGCTATTTCTGACTGTTTTCTGTAGAGGGGCGATTCTGCCCTTTTAGGCTATTTCTAACTGTTTTCTGCAGAGGGACGACCCTGCGCTTTTAGGCTATTTCTAACTGTTTTCTGCAGAGGGGCGACCCTGCCCTTTTAGGCTAATTCTGATTGTTTTCTACAGAGGGGCGACCCTGCCCTTTTAGGCAGATTTCTGACTGTTTTCTGCAGAGGGGCGACCCTGCCCCTTTATGCTGATTTCTGACTTTTTTTGCAGAGGGGCGACCCTGCCCTTTTAGGCTGTTTTCTGACTATTTTCTGCAGAGGGGTGAATCCACCCTTAACAACACATTCAGGAAGTCAGATTTGCTGCACATCACAAAGAAGGGAGAAGATAAACAACTAATATTTCCTTGCAGGACCTTCCTTCTTATTCTGATTTTTAAAAGTCTTTCCTTGCTACTTTATCTAGGTACTTAGTATAAGTAGGGGAAAGTAATATTTGTTGTTTGCTGTGTCTATTTTACTTATTTTACCCTAAGGGGGCATTAGTTTGTTTTCACCTTCCTCCTTTGCACGTTGTGCGGATCCGAAGGAGGTAGTTGGAAACAATTAGTGTCATCTTCTTAGCGGGACCTGCTTGGGGATTTCATCACCCCAAGGGACGATCCCAACCACGCGTACCGGCGGGGTATATAAAGGGGGGAGAGCCAAAGCTGTACCTCAATCCAGTTACGTCGTAATTGGTGGAGCGTCGAAGCTAGGGTGATACCTAGATAGACGTGAAGAGTTGGTCCGAGCCTTTCAGTATCTCGCTGGGGCTCCCGACTCACGCTTGTGATGGACTGGTGTTCACGGTTGTGCCTCACGTACCGAGCGTATATCGAGGACTCCCTAGAAACCTTGTTCATCCTAGAGTAAGACCTTTGCCAACCATACCCGTTAAAACATTAATCATAGGATTGTGCTTGTTCAAAGTGTCTTTTTGTGAAGAACCAGTAAATTTTGGTAAGTCAAGTTGTCATTAAACCATTTTAAGTCCTTGCCAAAATCCCTTATACAAACCAAGTTCAAGTTTTCACTGCAGAGGGGCGACCTTGCCCTCTGTTTTTAGCCATTTTCTGCAGAGGGGCGACCTTGCCCTCTGTTTCAGCCATTTTTCCGCAGAGAGGCGACCTTGCCCTCTGTTTCAGCCATTTTTCCGCAGAGGGGCGACCTTGCCCTTTGTTTCAGCCATTTTCTGCAGAGGGGCGACCTTGCCCCCTATTTCGGCCATTTTTTGCAGAGGGGCGACCTTGCCCTCTGTTCCAATTTTTTCTGTAGAAGTGCGAATACGCCCCCTGAACAGACAGTTTCACCCGTTTGATCATTTTGAATCTTCGTTTGAATCCCCGAAACCTCCACTTGACCAATTCAAACACCCATTTGATCATTCCAAACCTCCACTTAACCCCTCCAAAAAACGTCCATTTACCACATTCGCATTGACCATTCCACCATTTGGAACATCCGCCTTATCACAAGACCAAAACATCTTCAACAACATATCTCCCCTTTGTGTCCATCATTAAAACCTTGTTTTAGGAGTTATTTTCCCAAATTGACCAAGGCGTTAAATTGATCGTTATCCTACATAATCAATCCTTGTCTTCAACCTAATAAATCCGCTCCTATCTTGAAGCGGATTTGTGTTGTAAGTCAACATCATTGGCCCAAATCAATCCCCTCCCATCTCAAGGTGGATTAGGCGTCATAATCATTGATTTAATCCGATCAACCAATGTTACAAGTCACCTAGGGTGATCTCAAAATCAGGTTTTAGGATCCCAATCATATCCAATCACCAATCCAATCATCAAAACCAATCATCATCCAACTATCAAGTGATACATCATCACTTGGTCCAATCATCATCCAATCATCAAGTGATACATCATCACTTGATCCGAATCATCATTTAATCCAATCACCACCCAATCCCCAAGTTGACACACCATCATTCAATCCAATCCAATTCAATCCAATCATCAATCTAAATCATTATTTGATCCAATTATCAATCCAAATCATCATTCGATCCAATCATATCCAATCACCAATCCAATCATCAAATCTAATCATCATCCAACTATCAAGTGATACATCATCACTTGGTCCAATCCAATCCAATCACCGAATCTAATCATCATCCAATCATCAAGTGATACATCATCACTTGACCTAAATCAAATCCAATCATCAAGTGATACACCATCATCATCTAATCATCAAGTGATACGTCATCACTTGACCCAAATCAAATCCAATCATCATCCAATCTCATCAAGTTGATACATCATCATCCAAGCATCAATAGTGATACATCATCATTTAATCCAATCAAGCCAACATCAATTATCATCATTACCTAAGTCATCATCTAGAAGTTGAATCTTGAAGCTACTTAGTCATTTTGCACGTTCATGCCCGTTCAAACCCGCTCACAAACAAAAAAGCAAATGGCAGACCAACAAACACAAGGTTCCCAACCAAATGCCCCTCAAGATCCTAATAACATTCCACATGATCCCCATAATGGCATTTCATCCCAATCAAACACTGACATCCAGAATACCACACCGTCTAGTGATGAAAACATGGTCAATCAACCTAAAGTCATTGTGGACGAATATCTCAATAATCCTGCCAATGTCCAAATGATGGATCGCCTCCTAAACGAACGTGGGGATAAGATCCTTGCCACCTTACTCAGGAAGGGAGTCAAACCACCATCCGGTTTCGATACATCACAATATGGCCTTCTCCCATTTGTCGACCCGCAAACCTCACAAAATGTTCCAAGAAGCTCCTATGTTCCTGAGGGTGCACCCACTGAAAATTGGTACCACCCCGAACTTGGAAATGCTGTCATCCATCAAGTCCAAGAATATCCTCGCCTTCCAACCACAACATCTACCATTCCACCACCTGATCCTAATGACCCCCACATCTATGGCATGCCGTCATACCTCCCGTCTGCTCCACGGCTTCCTCCCCCATATTCTAATATTGGGGGCACACCTCCACTTACCAACACACTACCGCCTGCATTTCAACAACCTTCAAATAACCCACACTAGTCCACCACACCACCAGCACCACCACAATATGTTGCTACTACAATAGCTTCATCTCAACACTTACATCAACAACATCCACAACATCCTTCCGTTCTCACACAACCACCCCATCAAGTGGTGCAACATACATCTCAACAACAACAACACATCCCACCTAACCCATCACAACAACAACAATACATCCCACCTAACCCATCTCACCTGCCTCAACAACAACAAGTCTTACCTCATCCACCTCATCAACAACAACAACAACCTCCACAACAACATGTGCACATCCCCACACAAACACATCATAACCCGCTCACCAAATACCTTTATCATCCCTCTAGCACATGCACTATTCCATCCCATACAAACCCTCCTCAGAATGTGCAAAACCAAACACGTACCCAAGCGCCACCTTACGCCAACCCTATACACCCTCAGCACAATCTCCATCAACAAACGTTAAACCCATATCCATATGCCATGCAACAAACCACCATTGCACAACAAAACCAATCCTACCCACCCTATTTTCAACAACAACCAGCTCACCAACATGGGGCACCTTACACTCCCTATTATCAACAAACATCATCACACCAACAACGAGGCCCTACCACCACGCATTATCAAAATACTATGCAGCAACAGGCCCCCTCTCTTGTGTCTTACTATCAACAACAAGTGGCTCCCACTCAACACAACCAATCATCCCACCATCAACCTTCTTACAATCACCCAATACATTCATACCCGAATTAGCCCATTTATGATCCAACAATGGGAGGTCCATCCCCATCATACCCACAACATTATCCATACACTCAATCCACTTTGACTCCCATCAACAAAGACTTGGAAGAAGTAAAAGCCGCATTAAAGAACTTACAAGCTGGAACGGGAAAACAATCCTTCAAGTTTGAGGACATATGCCCTTATCCATTTGATCCCTCCATTTCCTTGATTCCTTTTCTTAAACATTTCGAGATACCCAAATTTGACAAATACAAAGGAACCAAGGATCCTAGAGCTCACCTTCAAGAGTTTTACGCTCATTGCCAAGAAGTCATGCACAATGACAATTACCTCATCCGACTTTTCCCTAAAAGTCTACAAGGGGTCGCCCTCAATTGGTTTATGAGTCTGGAAAAGGGATCTATCAAGACCTTCGCACAGCTATCTGAACAGTTTATCACACACTTCTCTTTTAACTTAGAGAAAGATATTGACACACTTGATCTCCTCAAAGAAAAATGTGATGGAGAGACCTTTGCAAGCTACTTGCAAAGATGGCGTGCCTTGGCTAGTAGGATGAAATCCCCACCAACAGAAAAAGACATGGTAACATTGTTTATCGAAAAATCTCACCCGGATATGGCACACAATTTCCAACTCCATTGCATCACTACTTTTGCGGGACTTGTGGAGAAAGGCCCCATTTTAGAACGAGCTCTTGTCACAAGAGGACAAGTCAAACATTTCAATTCAGATAGAGAGAAGTCCTTCGGGGATAAACCTCGTTTTTGGAATAGGAACAAAAATGCTGTCAATGATGGTGTCACTGACACCAAACACGTCCAAGTAGCCAACACCACGGAAAGATATCATTCCCAGCAACCACTGTTCGTTCAAAATGCCATATCTGTTCCCCAAGGAGCACCACGACAACAAGCTAATCAAAATAACCATGGTGGGAATAAACGACAATTCACTCAGTTGGGGGAACCCCTTAGCGCAGTGTTTAATAAGCTTCTTCAAGCCAAATACCCCATAACATACCCTGTCACCAAACCCCTTGATACGTCTAAACCCAAGCCTGCCTGGTTTAAAGACAATGAATACTGCGAATTCCACAAAATTAAGGGACATACCTTGGATAAATGTCAAGGCTTAAAAACCTACATCCAAGGTCTCATTGATCAAGGCGAAATACATGTAGATGCTAACGCAGCATCTTCATCCAATGCTCAATTACAAATATACCAAAATGCCTTTCCTAATCATAATCAGAGTCCTAGTACGTCCAACTCAAATCCTGGACCTAACAATAACAACCAGCCAAAGAACAGTACCAATAATATTAACTACAAAAATATACCATACAATTATCAAGGTGTGGTTTCATATGTAGAACAAGTGGAACCCCGTGTATCCATGATACATGTTAAGGGAAAAGATCCACAATGTGCTGTTACTACTCGGCGAAACCGCATCACAATCCCAGCAGCATCTCCATCCACCCAACGACCATCCACCAATTCCCAGTATAATATCCTAGACCATCTAGGTAAAACTACAGCCCAAATATCTATTTTGGATTTGCTCAAGTCATCTCCCATACATCAAGATATCCTAACTAAGGCTTTGCAAAACATACAAGTACCTGATAATATTGACCCTACCCAATTTCAAGCACTGGTAGGAAATCTTTCATCGACCTATCAGCTAGCCTTTAGCCAAAAGGACATGCCGCATCTCGATTCAAACCACAACCGCCCCCTCCATCTCGAGGTTGGTGTCAACTGTCAAAAAGTAAAAAGGGTATTAGTAGATAATGGTTCAGCCCTAAATCTATGTACGTTAAAGTTTGTACAACAGGTTGGATACACCCAAGCTGATCTGAGAAATCAAGTGATCACCATCAAAGCTTATGATAATGCAGAGCGAGATTCTGAAGGCATTATTTGCCTCCCTATACAAGTGGGCCCCATTGTACAATACACTATGTGCCATGTTCTAGACCTTGAGCTCCCATACAACATCCTTCTTGGCCGTCCATGGATTCACTCTATGCAAGCCGTACCATCCACTTATCACCAGTGCCTAAAATTCCCATTTCAAGGAATGGAAGTCACCATACAAGCCGACGCTCAACCCTTTGAATATTGTCGCGCCTTGGAGGCCTCTTTTCCACATTCACATTACTACCCGGGGGTTGAAATGGGGGCACCACCGACATTCGATCCTATCCCATCCACCAATACTCTGAACACATCATCTCCACCATCATCCACACCTCCCTCCACCATCACCAAAGTCCAGATCATAGATAAGGGATGTGGTGAATACGAAATGCACATTGCACTCAATGTGGCAACCATGCCACCTTCTCCCCGCACATATGGGCAACCGACTCCACCATTGCCAGAATTAGAAGAAAAGACGCTTACCCTCACTTCCAAGAACGTGGGGTCCACAACATTCAATAATTTGGGATCCCTCCAGGATCTAATGGATGATGATATCAATCAATGGGTTTATCGGGAAGAGCCCGAACCACCATGGCCCCTTATTGAATACTTTCACGAAGCCTATCCACATGCCTCCAAATGCATCGAAAATTGCCATTACCAAGGCAGAGGCCTTGGTGCAGAAGAGCAAGGAAGACGTCTGCCCATCGAAGCAACTACCATCCAACCAAGGAATTTGGGCTTGGGCTATGATACCAAACAGAAGGGTCTTACAACATTCGCTAACACCTCTAACAATGTTAGTGTTGACAACAGTTCCCTTGAAGACATACCGGAGGAGGAATCCATCATACACGCATACGACGATTTGAATCACATTGACCTCCCCGCCATGTTTGAATGCTTATCCGTTTGTACCATAACTTTATCCCTTAAACATCCTAAGCTTATTGATCATGACCTACAAGATAGTACACCAGTTGGCACTTTTCCCTCAGAAGATACCTATGTACATCTAATGGGATTGGGGGAAGATGAACGCCCTAATCGCAAAAACAAAAAGAAACAAAAGAAGAATGGGTCATCAAGTGAAAACCTCACCGAGGCGCTTTTTGACTATGAAAAAGTAAAAACAAAGGATGTATCTGACAGTGAAAACCTTGATACGGCACTGGAAGATGGGGACGTTCATCTTCCCCTTGTAGGAACACAACTATCTGAGCAATCTTCAATTCTCATTGAAGAAACACAAGAGGTAAACTTGGGGACAACAGAGATTCCAAGAATAACCTATGTGGCTAAATCTTTATCTGAAGCAGAGTACACCACCATTGTCCGAATTCTCCGTGAAGGGATTATCAACTTTGCATGGGCTTACTCTGATATGCCTGGCTTGGATCCTAATCTTGTTGTCCATCATCTGGATGTCCGTCCAGAAACTAAACCTATCAAGCAAAAGCTCCGAAAAATACACCCACAAGTGGTATTATTGGTTAAGAAAGAACTGGAAAAGTTGCTGGATGCTGGTTTTATCAGGCCCATTGACTACTCTGATTGGATCTCTAATATTGTACCTATTGCTAAACCTAATGGAGACATCAGGATTTGTACAGATTTCCGAGATCTCAACAAGGCTTGCCCAAAAGACGACTTCCCCTTGCCTAACATCGACATGTTAGTCGACATCATTGCGGTACACGAGATGCTATCCCTCATGGATGGCTTCTCTGGCTATAATCAGATCCGGATTGC
This sequence comes from Sequoiadendron giganteum, assembly GCA_007115665.2. Classification (NCBI taxonomy): domain Eukaryota; kingdom Viridiplantae; phylum Streptophyta; class Pinopsida; order Cupressales; family Cupressaceae; genus Sequoiadendron; species Sequoiadendron giganteum. Next base: position 608,348,319 of record CM021108.1, on the reverse strand, counting down.
CCCTGACGATCAACATAAAACCGCTTTTACAACACCTTGGGGTACGTTCTGTTATAATGTCATGCCCTTTGGTCTCAAAAATGCAGGGGCAACATATCAACGGGCAATGACAGTTATATTCCATGACCTCATTCACATCATCATGGAAGACTATGTCGATGACCTACTGGCAAAATCTGGAACCAGGGAAGAACACCCTACCATTTTGAAATGGATCTTTGAATGCTTAGAACAATACAAGCTCCGATTAAATCCAAAAAAGTGTGTATTTGGTGTCACATCAGGGAAACTCTTGGGCTTCATAGTGTCCCACAGAGGCATCGAGGTTGACCCAGCTAAGGTTAAAGCTATCATGGATATGCCTCCTCCAAGAAACTTGAAACAATTAAGGAGTCTCCAAGGGAAACTACAATCCATCCGCCGCTTTATAGCCCAACTTGCAGATAAATGTCAGTCCTTCACCCACCTTCTCAAGAAAGACACCAGCTTCAAGTGGAATCAATAGTGTCAATTGGGTTTCGACATGCTCAAAGGATATTTGGCCCACCCACCGATCTTGATGCCACCTATCCCTGGCAAACCCCTCCTATTGTACATATCGGCCACGTCAGTAGCATTGGGGGCATTATTGGCACAACATGATGAATCTTCAAAGGAACGGGCAATCTATTACATTAGTCGCACACTGGTCGGGTATGAACTCAACTATTCACCAATGGAAAGGGCCTGTCTTGCTGTGGTTTTCAGCACCCAAAAGCTACGCCACTATATGCTAAGCCATCCTATAAAATTAATATCCAAAGTCGACCCCCTCAAGTACTTGTTATCCAAGACAGCGCTAATTGGTCGAATGGCTAAATGGATCATGCTCCTCAGTGAGTTTGATATAGAATATGTGGATAGAAAAGCCATTAAAGGACAAGTAATAGCGGATCAGTTGGCAGATGCCCCATTAGTGGACGCTTATCCCATAGAAACTGAAGTCCCAGATGAAGGAGTATTTGCAGTCTCAGAAACCACCACCTGGACATTGTACTTTGATGGATCACACACCCATAATGGATCAGGGGCAGGAATCTTGCTTATCACTCCCCAAGGCGACTACATACCAAAATCATTCAGACTGGATTTTCCTTGCACCAACAACATCTCTGAATATGAGGCCCTTCTCACCGGCCTCAGAATTGCAGTTCAATGGCATATCACCCACTTGCAAGTTTTTGGTGACTCCCAGTTAGTCATAAAACAGGTCAACGATGAGTTTCTGACAAAAGATGAAAATTTATTGCCTTACAAATGCATGGTGGATGACTTCAAAAAATATTTCACTACCCTCCAATTTGAATAGATCCTGAGACTCCAGAATAAGGCAGCAGATGCTATGGCTACCATTGGTTCTCTCCTCGACATGCCAAAAGATTGCACAAATTGTCAGTTCCTAGTTGAGCAACTCCTAATCCCTGCATACGATATCCCTGAAAATGACATGGTGTGTGCTATTGTAGGTCCTGAATCCCCATGGTACCATGACATTTACACCTACATTCATGACAACATCCTCCCGCCCGATCTCACACGAAACCAACATAAATCATTTATCCAACGCACAGCTCGTTATACCCTTATTGGTGATACACTTTATCGACGTGGGTATGATGGAACTCTCCTCCCTTGTCTAGACGAAACTGAGGCTCACATAACATTAACAGAAGTGCATAGCGGTATTTGTGGGGCCCATTCTAATGGTATAGCCCTAGCCAAACGAATTCTCAAAGCAGGATATTACTAGCCCACAATGGAACATGATGCTTGTGAATATGTCAAAAAGTGTCTTTTTGTGCCAACAACACGCAGATCTGATTCACGCTCCAGCACAAGATCTCCAACCGATCACGACACCTTGGCCATTTTCATAATGGGGTTTCGACTTGATTGGCAAGATCTACCCTCCATCTTCAGATGGCCACACCTTTATCATCACAGCCACTGAATACTTCACCAAGTGGGTGGAAGCCATTCCACTCACTCAAATCACTGGTGTTTAGATCTCTAAGTTCATCCTTTATCATATTCTCTGCAGGTATGGTATCCCCTCAGCCATCATCACCGACAACGGAAAACCCTTCAAAAATAAGTGCATGAAATCCCTTTGTGACACGTATCATATCCAACATCGTTGGTCCACTCCCTATTACCCCCAAGGTAATGGACAGGCAGAAGCAACAAATAAAACGTTGATCAAAATCATTAAGAAGATGGTCAATAGCACTGGTCACGATTGGCACCTCCATATCCATCCTGCTCTTTGGGCCTACCGTACATCCATCCGCACCCCTACTAGAGCCACTCCATATTCTCTTGTCTATGGCGCTGAGGCTATCTTGCCAATCGAAGTTGAAATCCCTTCACTCCACATCTCCCTCAAGAATCTCATCACTGATGAAGACACTCGGGTGGCACGCTTGGCACAATTGGAATTACTCGATGAAAAAAGAGTCAAGGCTTATACCCATCTACAAGCTTATCAACATCGACTCAAAAGGAGCTACAATAAGAAAGTCCGCCCTCGCCAATTCGAGATTGGTGATTTAGTCCTAAAAGAAAATCAGCGGAATCAGCAAGATCGAGAGAAGAAAGGTAAGTTTGAAGCAAACTGGTTGGGCCCTTATGCCATCACCTCCAAGTATGGTTCTGGTGTCTACAAGCTCTCCACCCCTGAAGGTGAGCCTTTGGAGGAACCCATCAACATCATGCATCTGAAGAAGTTCTACACTTAGATCAGCTGGGGTATCCTTCCTGGTAAAAGTCAAAAATACAAAAAAATAAAAAAATCCAAAAATCCAAAATAGTAAAAAGAAATAATTCGTCCTATGGTGAAAACCACCCCTGCGTGGCACCTTGGATACATACGATTGGTGAAAACCTGGCAACAGGCGCCTCTCATATAGGGCTGAATCATTATCTATCAAGTATCCTGATTACTCTAGGGCTTGCCCACCGATTCCTCCATCCCCATATCCTCCCATCTGCTTGCATCACCTTGTCGCTTGGTATATTTTGGTTGAGCATTGGACGACTATCATCCGCTATCCAACACCTTGAGCTTATTATCCTAAACTGAGCTTGTGTCATCTCTTCTTGGTCTCACTACGTCCCCCTTCGAACTACGTTGCCCCTGCGCTTGCACGTAGGCAAGGTTGATCTTTTGATCTGCCCCCGAGGCTTCTTCGTGTCTTCATCCCCCATCTTTTGTCATCATCACCCTCTTTCCATTTTTCTCATCATCCCCACTTGAACTACAATGCCTCTGCGCTTGCACGTAGGCAAGGCTAATCTTTGGATCAGCCCCCGAGGCATTTTGTCCTTCACCACCTGTCCTCATAGTCCGCTTTTCGATCTTATCCATCTTCGGTCTTTTGTCGTATCCAAACTACGTTGCCCCTACGCTTGCACGTAGGCAAGGTGGATCTTTTGATCTGCCCCCGGGGCTTGTGTCTGTCTTGGTCTTCCATCGGTTTCCATCAGTCCCCTTTCCACTCTTTTATCATGAACTACGAGGGCTCTGCGCTTTCACGTAGGCAAGGTTGATCTTTGATCAACCCTCGAGCCCCTAGGTCTTTAGGTTATGTCTCGCCCTCTCGTTGTCAGGTATGTCCCTATCGTCACTGATTCTTCACAAACAAGGTCTCCTCGTATCAAGAAATCTATCCAATGGCAATTATCCTACGCCATCTAGGTCACTATAGCTTAGTATCCATCACCGGTCTTAACAGGATGCATCCTTTCTAACAGACCACATCAACCCCATCCATCCTTGGGATCTTATGGAAAAGGATGTTTGTAATTGATTACTATCTTTTGGTACTTTCCGATTTTGTTTCTCATTTGAGCTCCCTATAATCACTAGTCAAGATCGCCATGATCCTTCATATTGTGGTGTGTTTTGCCTAGTTACCATAAGGACATCTCTTGACTTTTGTTTTTTTCTGCTGGGATGCCCCACATGGTACCCATCGGGATTCCTTTTGGACCCCGTGTTATGTGGGGGCATCTCTTTGTGCTTGTGGTTATTCCAATGCCTGGCCCGACCAACGTCATCGCGACTTTGGGGTATTGGGATATCCTTCTTGTTTGTCGTGTTTGTTTTCTGCATTTGACATTAATTCGTCTTGGTTTGCATACCCTAACGTCCAATGTCTTATGCTATAGCAAAAATCAGTGCTCTAAAGGATGGCAAATTGCATTCATGTTGCATTTCATCTCATGTTGCATATTCCCTCTTCATCCTCTGATTCCCCCTACGTCTATGACTTGTGGTTTTGGTTGTGCAAACTCTCATTCACTTTTTACTAACTTTTCTTCTCGGGATCCTTATGGTCTTTGACAGGTACTGCACCCCCCACATCCTACACCTACCATCTACCCATTGATACTTATGACCACAATCATTAGGTCCATTTACATCCATTCATTTATCCATTTGCATTAAATTCATTAAGTTCATTAACATCCATACATCCATTTACATCCATTCATTTATCCATTTGCATTAAATTCATTAAGTTCATTAACATCCATACATCCATT